>JAUPFR010000008.1:30011782-30279282 GCA_036925125.1 Oreortyx pictus
CTCAATACTGCCACCATAATTTCCCTGAAAATCTGTCACAGATGCAGACTCTGTACGAGGAGAACCTCCATATATTCAAACAGCAACATTAACTCAGGTGTCACAACGAGATTATTTTCACCTTTCAGTTCTCTGGCTTCAACGTTGTTACAGTAATACAATAACAGCAAATAGAAAGTGCCTTCTGCCCTCTTTTGAGACTTTTGGCTGAAACCTGAGGAGTGATACTTCAGTCCTCTTTGACATCCAGATATCACCTTAATGACTACAGAGCAGGGCTTCTGGACAGGCAACACAGACCACAGACAAGTTTTGTTTATGCAGCTTTATTAATACTTAGTCAATATTAACTAACGTTCTAGTTAATAACAGAGGAAGCCAGCAACACGTTGGGGTGTGCTGCCCATCAGTAGCTGCATGCAATTAACAAGTTCTACACAACGTAAGCAGTTTTCATGGCATTCCTCAGATCGTCTCATTTGAAGGACTGTGGTTCAGTCCTCTGAAGGCTGTTAACTGCCCTCCAAAGCAGGAAAAAAAGAGCAGGGGGCAACAGGGAAATCTCGCTGCATGAATTGTATTCACAAAGTCTTCTAACAGCAGAACCACCACACCTCTCTTTGGTTGTCTTCTATTTCTTGTTTTTTTTCCCAGCTTTAGAGTAGTTACGAGCTCTAAGTATGCCATTACCAGATGTTACATCTAATCTGGATGAGGGAAAGCTGCAGTTCATGCATGCCCATCTTTGTTCTGCTTTTATTCCACTTAGCTCTAGAAATTTGAAGCAATGAAATGTTCCAGTCAGGATGAGGGGCCCATGGAGATCTGGAACTGCTCCCATTTCAGAGTCAGAAATCCAGTGCCCCCAAGTCAAGCTAGCTCAAGGTGGGAAACAAGGATTGGGCTCGCCTGGTAGAACTAGGGATTACTCTTGGTTCATTTAAACTTAATTAACCTGCAATTATGATTAACTCAGGGGAAAAAAATCTTTCCAAATTAAATACAAAAATATATTATTTCCTAAGTCTGTCCAAAGTTCTTATTATGTCAATATTAAAATTCATAAAGCAGCACTAAGTGGCCTGAAACATCTCTAACCTTGACAGTTTTTTTTCAGGGGTAATAATAATCCGCAGCAAATGCAGGCCAACCAAAAACCACTTAACTAATTAGTAGTTGCAGTCACCGAGAAAACATGAATCAACACTGTTATTACAAGTGGCACATTTGAGTGGCATCTAATTATGACTTGATGAGCACGATACTTGCATTATCAACATTACTACTGCATCCCATCAGGGACTAAAAGCCGCTGATGGCATTGACTGCGAGAAACTCCCACTCAATGGTACTACAGCACCCAACAATCTCCTTGGCAGGGGCACCCTCACTAAATGACATGTTAAGCGTAATTACTGGTAGACATTGTAAATAAACAGGATTGGAAGTGAAAATTGTACCAAGTGCATAAGACACAATCTGACACATTGGAAGTGGCAGCCTTAATTGAGAGTTTCTTTGACTGCTCAAGATCATTTCAACTGCATTTCTCGGAGGACAGTGATTATAACTGTGGAGACAGACGGCATAATGGTATCAGCACTGCTGACAGAGCAGTGAATTAAATTGTATCTGCTGTTGTGTGAAAGCCTTGATGAGAGGTACAGATCCTTAGTGGTCTTATCATTATAACACAATGGTCATGTTGTCATCAACCTTGCTGGCTCCAATTGAAAAGAAATGATTGTGTGTTGAAGCTTTCCCCCCCACCACCACCTTCTATCTCTTGTGCTCAATAGAACCAATTTTCAGAGAGCTATGAAATCACGCAATAGGGCCTAAAATGCAGCTGCTTGGCATACAAACGGGGCCCCATTAAACTGGAATCACACACAATATGTGTTTATGCCAGGAGAACAAATAGAAGCTGAGTACAGGCCAAGTTTATTCACAGACACAAAGCCGATGTAGCTCTTCATCAATATAATTGCCTTTTATATTGTCGTTTAAATAATGGGCTCTATTATTGCCTTAAAATCCTAATATTTCTGGCATTTTATCGCTATGTTTACAAGGTATGTCCTTTAAAAACGTGAAAGGAAGATAAAAGAAACCTATAAAATTTTACAACATCAAATATTACTTCAAATTTTAAGTCTTAACTACTTGACATTTTCTGCCACACTCTGGTACTCCCTGTATCGTAACAAAAACGAAACGGGCTTCAATTTTTTCCCAGAGGAATTAGACTTCTTAGAGAACATTCTTGCCTCACAGAATAGTTACCTATGATCATTTTGGGCAGTAGTGATTCCTGCTGATCTTAACGCTATTTTCCATAACTGCATCATATGAACAATTATAAAACAGAAGCGAGCAAATTCCTCTATTAACACAGTCGCACAAAAGTGCAGACCATGTGATTTCCTTATCCTGCATTAACTTCATCCATGTTTCTAATGCTTCACCGTGCAGTTCACCATACTGGCACAAACCAGACACAACAGACCACAGTCCTATTGTAATTGTCCCTTCTAAGGAGCTATTCCACCAGGATACTTCCACTCCCATTAGATGTGCTTTGTTGCTTCCAGACACCATACGGTTTCAATAGAACCATTACCATTAAAAGTGCAGAACTGAATATTGACATTCTCTCAGCCCAGGTGAGGAAGAAGTTGCTCTGAAAGCTATCAAGAGACATCACTTCATCCCAGAAACCTCTGACGGTGTGTCTGTGTTTAAAGCAATTTTTTTGCCTTCAAGATAAAAACATTATTATTAGCAGTAACTTCAGCAGTAGGATAAATCCCACTCACTCCAAGCATGTGTTATTCTCAAAGTCACCTGCGAAATCCTGGTGAGACAGAGCCACATCTGTACCATTATTTTCACCACTCTGTACCTGAAAAATAGGTACCTGTGTCAGAGCCTGTAGATGCTGTGACAGCAGTTTGCCTGACGAAGCAGTTTGCCTTTGTGATCGAAGCCTTAAGATCAGCTCCTTAAAACAAGGCTTTGAAGGAGAAACAGCAAGAGGACCTCAATCTCAGCATTCTGAACATCGCTTTACAGAATGCAGAACTATATTCATAACTCCTTTATATCAAAGAAATTCCTACTAACACATCTACTTACTCTTCTGGAACTCCTCCAGTTTTTTGACAGCCTCATCTCGTTCTTGCTTGATTTTGTCGCACTAGGAAAAGAGAAAACTGAAATGAAACACTGATCCCAGTTTCTTAATTACCAGCCAGTCACAACACGCAAAAATAAAGATCACCAACTGAAGAATAACGTACAGAAGCCTATCTAAGCATATCTTCTTACTTTCAGTCATATTAGACTGATGGGACCTTAACATTTTTAAGTCATTATCCAGAGCATTTCTTTACAGAATGGCAAGTTGTACTTGATGTTTGGCTACTCAAAACATTTTGGAAAACCCACGTTATCCAAAACTGGTATAAAAAAAGTCATCCAGGTTCCACATAACAGAAAAGGCAATGCGCTGCAGGTCATGAATATGCTTTAAGTCTAGTTTCTTAAACACAAACAGATTCGGGAAAGACGCACATTTCTATTTGTACCACATGCAAAAAAAAAAAAAAATACCCAAAGTCAATAACCAGGGACATTCAATTGAGCTTCAAACGCTATGATCAAGGATTCAATCTTGAAAAGGGAAGGATACACATTTTCATACCACGATAATTTCTCGCCATCTCACTTCATTAATTTTCAGGTTAACACTAATACTACAGAGGGCTGCAAACATTGATCTTACAATGGAAACCGTCTCATCAAAGACAAAGAACAAGACAAACATTCAAAAGACTTCTCTAATAAAACCCCTTTTATAAGCAAATGAAAGAAACCACAGAAATGAGTAAACTCCACAAGAGGCACAGTCAGCGATTAACCACACTGAAAAACACATGACCCGGGGGGAAGTATGACTGGCACATAACGTGTCTCACACTCATGGTGTACCAACATTCTTCCTCACACACAGCCATGTGTATTCAAGATCACAAATCAACTCCTGGAAAAGATCTATGTGACTGAGTTCCTTGCAGTGTGACTCCTCCTGCAGTTACAAGGATTCCAATCACTGGAACAGAACTGGGAAAAGAAAGAAGCTGAAACGATTTTGCTCGATTTTCAGTTTTTCCACATGAGGACCCACTTTGAGTTAGCCGGGAAAGGAGCCTGCTGTTCAGTAACAAGGGGGAGAGCTCGATTCAAAGGAAGCCAAATTCAAGAGAGCCCTTCTCTAAGCCCCAAGGGACTTTGGATGAAGCCCAAAGAAGGACCTGCTCTTGGATTAGGAAAGGCTGTTGTCAGTGTCACTGCAGGAGCGGTCTCTGTGCTGGCACTGGAAGCTGCTGCTCATGGCTGCCTGCAGGAGCAATGGGAGCAGTACTCGAGCAATCCTTCCTCTTGCTGCTTTGGGGCGATGAGATGAAGGACAGCTGCTGAGCAAGGATGAGGGTCTGTGAAACAGGGAAGAGCCACAGAAGGAGCAAGCCATGCTGCCCAAGCAGTGCCAGACAAGGACATGCTGTTTCATCTGGCACTGTGGGGTGTTAAAGAAGTGGTTAGGAGCATCTCGCATCGGAAAGGTGGAAAGCGAAATGTATGCAAGAATCCTGATGCTTGCTGCCCTCCCTCTCAGCTTCCTCAGCAGAATTTTGTCTTACCTTACCAGCAGCAGCACAGTCTAAGAACAGAAGGCAGTAAAAGACACAGAAAGGAAGTCGCTTTTGAGTCAAACAATCAGAGACAATTCTTGCAATTCTAATGCAGAGAACTGACTAAGCTGACTGCTTAGAAGCAAATCACCTACATGGTAAACACTGGTGCTCACACGAAATACTGCATATTTAGTGAGGCAAATAACAGTAAATGAACTTGGCCTACACTGGGAATGAGCACAGTCCCAAGAGGGTACCATGCCAGCATGGGAACCTGATACTATTGGGCCATGCTGCAGTCAGTGCATGCAAGCACCTGCAAGGCTGTGGTTTGCACACCCACTCCTGCTCACCCAGTAATCTTTTGCCATTAATTACAGGGAGGCAATTAGTGGATTTCTTCTCTGATTTTCATCTAACAGTCATCTATTTTGCCAATGACTTTTTGCATAAGTTCCTACTGACTTCAGTAAAAGGCCTCCAAAGGGCAAAAACAAGAAGGAGATTGTTCAGCCCAGATATTAAAATGCAAGAAGTTCACGTAGTAGCCATATAGTCAATTAAGCCATTGCTAAGCAACACAAGATACATTCTGTCCCTTTTACACAGATTGTAAAATTTATGCAGATTCAATGCTTGTTCTAAAATTATTAGTTTGGCACAGCGTGCAAAAGTATCCTCTGACATTTGCTGAGCTCCTAGAAAGAATGAGCATGTCATCAAGGCAGAATCCCTTCTCTGTTCCCATTTGGTGACAAAACATATAATCCACTCCGCACACGTGCTTTAACAGAACAAACACCATGAATGATGTATCAGAGATACGGTATTACACCTACTGTTTTGGAAAGCTGTCTTGCTTTTTTTTTTTCCCCTACTGGCAGAATGACAAAACACTGTCAAAACCAGTGTTTGAAGTCATTTCTGGCTGATTAGCAAGTACTCAAATATTTATTCATGATCTGACTATGAATACGTCAGAACTGCATATTAACTATATTTGTGTGTAACTGAATGTTAGTTACTTTCTATTTTTTGAGAACCAACATGCACGTTCTGTCGGTTACTTCAATTAGAAGGAAGACCGAAGTAATCTGCCAACACCATTTTTATTCCAGTTTTTGAAAGTATTTTAAAATACTAACTAAAAAAATGCGTGCACCAATTTTGTCAGAGATCCCAGCAGAGATCTCCAAATTGGCAGTTCAGTTGAGGAGTAAGGAAGGAACATGGTGGATCAAAGATCTGATGTTTTACTCCTGAACTGTCAAGGTTCATAGTGGTGCTCTTTTAAACCAAGTAGCACACACAGAAATCGTCTGACTTCCTAATCTTCAAAAGAAAAAATATGGGATAAAGAGCACATACTTTCAAAAATTAAAATTACATTTGATCCTGAGTTACTTGTCTGCAATGCACTTAGTTCCAGTAGGATCTAATATTAAGCAGGATCATTTTACCATTAGTTAAACTGACACAGCTCAAGTTTCAGAGTCATACATGTGTACTGGTGACAAAGACTAACTCCTGTGTGGTACTTCCCACAATCCCCCTGCAAGACTTGAACAAATTCCCTCTGATCTTCCACCTATGCATGCAATTGTGGTATACACGATGGATACCGAGGAAGCTTACACCCTGACAGACACTGGCAAAAGCTGGAACTGAATTTACTTGCAACTTCTAAGAGCCAAAGACACAGCCTCTGTCATAATTCCTCCAACATCATGTTGGATACTGCAAAGCATAAACTAGACATATAGTTAGAGACACTAATGAGCTTGCAGTCCTACACAGCCTACAATAGTTTCTTCCAGTACTAGAGCTGTAAGTAAATACAGCCATGAACTCTTTAACTGCAGATTCCTTTTGTGTAGAAGAAATGCACTTACAGCCTCGCACTGAACCACTTGAGTCCAAGCACTTCAGCAATTAAGCAGAACTGCATACATGAGCTCACCAATCTGTAGGACAGAGGTTCCTGCATCTCCCATCTTACAGCCAGGCAAATCCGTTAAGAACAGGCTCAGTGCTGAAGGATTCTCAACTGTTACACAAGGTTTCAGAAGAAGCACATGAGAATGACTACACCTATGCAGGTATAAGAAACCTTGTGGAAAAGAGGAACAAGAAAGAAAGAAAAGCAGAACATAGCAGGAACCTCAGAACATCTCGTCACCTTGATTTTGGAATTTTTTTTTTTCATTTGAATTACCTTTGAAAAGAAAATTTCTTAATAAAAATGCAGTTCAAGAAAACCCTCCTGAACAATCCCTGACATTAAAAAAAACAAAACAAAAAAAACCCACAACTTTGCAGAAGAAACTCCCAAAGTAGCAGGACAAGGTTTCAGGGCAAAGCTGGAGCACTCATTTTCCAGGCATGGGACGTCCCACTGTGGAACTCCTCACATGTGATGGAAGCCAATTGCCAATATCAGCTCAAGGTCACAAGGGTCCTCTAGTCTGCAGACTAGAGGAATACTCTGGGGAGGCATTACACATGAGCTTACACCTCTCCCTCTCTGCTGCTGACCTCTGCCAGGGACTGTGTGCTGTTGTAGATGGACTTCTTCTCCCATGCACTGTAAGTTAACCACCACAGTTTTATTAGTAGTGAATACAGAGGATAGATTTCCTGGGATATTTGGGGCTCTGGTGTAGGACAGAGAACGGGAATAAAGGAAGAAGCACAGAAGAGATAACATCAATGGGCAGGAGGGAATGAAGCAGAATATGCCGAGCTCAGTCAGCGATACACAGTCTATACAGAATCACTGTTGAAACATGATAAAAAAAAAAAACCTTAAAGCTTATTTTCATAATAATGAGAAAGTAGTTAAGGACAAGGTCTCCCCATTATAGGCTTGGATTGCAACACTTACAACAACCAGACTAAAACTGACCTTTTAGAAATGACTTCACAGAAAGCAGAAGTAAACCTTCACGCCCTAGCAGCTAAAAACGTTTCCTAGTACTGGAGAAAGGGGAATTTTCTGTTCACTGTACACATTGGCAGTGCCCTCACTGCCTTCCCCACTATCTCGAACTGATAAGAGGCTTTCACTGACCACAGTTTCTTCTGATATCTGCTAAAAACCTTTTACACATTGACAATGACGTAGACTCAAGCTCTCTCTTCTTGTTGGTTTCCTCATAGAAAACAAGTGTGCTGTATGAACAGGAGTCCAGGGTGAGGAGAGAGACACTGCCACACGTGCTGAATTTCACTACTAGGAAGACAGCTTATCATAACTACATTAATGAACCTGAACATATATCATCATATATTTATATCAACTTTTCTGGTCCAAGACAGCTAGAATAGCTGCTGTGAGTTATTTCCTTTGCTCCTTAACACATATGGGTACAAGAAATACTGATTAGTGATGCCATTTCAAATAATCAGCTGAGCTCACAAAAGTAGACAATAACCTCCTGTATCCAATCAAGTATTCTGATATTTAACATATTATTTAAGAAATGATCCTTCAATACGAACCTCCTCTTTCGTTTTCTTGTTTTCTGCTCTAAGCTCTTCATATTCACCAACAGCTATAAAAGAAAAAAAAAACGTCAACATTGCAGCATCTCTTTTACTCAGATTAGCTTTCTGCTTAGTCATTTCAAAGCTCTTCTGGCTATCTACATAGACTTTAAATAACATGGGTCATAAACTTTATTAACAGCCTATGGATGAACTGGACATCCTTTTAGAATTGAAGTAATTGGAAAGCATCTGAAAAGGACGGTAGCTCGCAAAACAATCAATATCTGATCAATGGAAAGTTAAACAATCCTATCGATTGAGTTCAAAAATTACAAGGTGAATGTACTGGCTTGCAGACACAAGCTTAAACCCACGCTGGCCCAGGTTACAGATTAATAGTAGAAGGCATTGCTAATGCAATACTTTCACACACAGATATGCACGTGTAACTCCAGAAGAGCTGAGCACTTTTCTCTTTATTTAAATATTTTCTCCAGCATAAGTCCTACGAGACAGTTTACTCCATGAAGACATAAGAAGACCGCACAATTTACCCAAGATCACACAACAACTCGGCTGCAGGGATGAGCAAGGAACAGCTCAACCTCCAGGACGCTGAAGGCCTCTTGTTTCAAACCAGTAAATGCAGAAACAATCAGTTTATGGGATATTTTTTTGTGTGCCACTTTGTAACTGTTTATTCTAACACTTCAGGGACACGCCTTCACTGCCACAACTTCCCAGTCCTACTCTTCTTTCAGTGCATCCCATAAGGACTGTTTTGGCCTTCAAGAAATTCTACTTTTAGTATGAAAAAATGTGAGCACACCTTCAAAGCGGTAAAGAAATGAACTGTGCTCGAACAGAACTCTGCTCAGTCTTTAAAAGGCACACTATATGAATAAAATGAGACATTATCCCACATCTTATTCCAGCCCATCAGTACTCACTTCTTCAAAATGTTCTCACACACAAGAGGAAGTTACGCTAGCATACCAGTGTTATTTTAAGCCATCTTAAGCAGAACTGGATAAAGGTTTTGAATACATAGCTTTCAGAAAACAGAGAGGTTGTAGGGTAAGACGGTAAAAGAAACTTCATTTGCAGGCATGACCATGTCAAGTTTGGTGGATTAGCCAGCTGGAAACATGCTACTCCTTTCCAGCTTTAAATACCCCAACTTATTCAAACACGAAGCTCTTAGAAATCAAGTTTGTTTTGCACAATTGTGAACATCTCTCATCTCCCCTACCCCTAGTGTTTTAAAAATCTGTTGAAATGAAACAAATTCAACTCGCTCCTGAAAGCTATGTCCAATACATTGCAGTCCTGCTTCTCTTAAGCACATCTGCTACTCTCACAGAAACATATTAAGAGAAACTTGAGTTGTTATGTCTATTTTCTCCAAGATCATTTTGTTTTAGAGACATGGATGCAAGTTACAAGGAGTATAGGAGGCAGACTGTGGTTGTAGCTCCTCAGCCAGTCCCCCTAACACAGGACTCTGACGTGCCCAGGTCAGGAACAAGGGAATGACAAGATCTTGCTGCTGCGTTAACCTGAAATAAACCACGTCAGTGTAGCTGCTCTAAGAAAGAGCTCATGAAGTGAAACAAAACACACTTCTCACACAGCAACATAAAAGCTATGTCTCCTGATCACTGCTGTACTATTCCACCATTTCTGTGCTCGTTTAAGGAAAACAAAGGCAGATGATGAAGTCTGTACCCACAGGTACTGCTTCCTTGTACTCAGAAACTGATAGCATGTGCCCACTTCTAAGGCCAACTCACAATGTTACGCAATGCTTTATAAAGGACTGAAAAATGTGAGTGCAGCTTCGTCCCACCCTCGAGAGCTCTCATCCATTCTGTAAACCAACAGTTCTGAAGTCATGAGCCCCTCAGGCCCAGACACTGGAACAAGTTCCCACAAAGCCAGGAGCTTACACAACCCTCCAGCAACCCGTGCTCACAGCTCACCTACGTGTGACTGGGAACTCAACTGCATGTTGGAGAAAGCCATTTCCCACTTCTCCTGCTGTTGGTAGTGCATGTTTCTCATGGAATGCAAACACAGTCATCAGTGCCAAGCTCACACTGCAATTCACCACGGCCACCCCTGTAGTGGCATTAAAAAAACAACTGCTTTTTTCTTGAATATAAGTAGCAATGTTCTGCTCTCTTATTCTGAGTTCTCCATGGAAGGCAATTTCTGGATCATCACGTTTCCATACAGATCTCATCCTCTGGATCTTCAGGTATGGATTTACAAAATGCTAATGAAGAACCTGCTCTTTTTATCAGGCCAACGTTTTGAAGCTACCCCTGAAAGAGTCACCAGTCTACCTAGTTCACTGAAGCCCTGAACTGCAGAAAGGTGGAAATAATCTCGTCACTCTGTAGCTGTCCTAGGAAAATAGAGCAGCAACTAGATACAACTTCATGTTGTAAAGCTCACGAGTATCTAGCCCTAAAAACATTTCTGGGAGATTAGAAAGTATCACTACCACTTTTCCCTTGACTGACAAACCATAGTTTGTTTTACCAGGACCTGCCTAACTCTTCTGTAGAAGCCAGGACTACTTCATCTACAAAGGCTCCCAAACAGCACATCCCTGACAACGGCATCTGAAATCTTCTTATGTCTCACACTGGCTCATTCAGATTATACTACATTCACATTACCCTGCAAATCAAGATCAGCAGCGTGAGAAACAAACAAGTGAAGATGCTGTACCAAAGATGCTGCTGAAATTCTAGAGCCCCACATCATCTTCTCAAAGAATCACCTCTGTAACACAAGTGGATAGTAGAATTCCTATTTTGTATCCATTCACCTCCCATAAACCCCCAAGAACCTTACTAAATACTATCACATACCTTGGAATACTGCCACTGCCTGACGCCGATTTCAGTTTATCTCTGACAGATTTATTCCTGATATGGAGTAGTGTTACAGAAATAATGCAGCAGGATATGAATTTCTTTGCTGCAGGCTAACTGCACGCAGACTGAGGTGCAACACTACAAGTTCATTTCAACACCAAAGAAAGAAGAATTTTGTGAAGAAAAAAGAACATAATATTCTTGGCTACAGCTCCCAGCCCACACAAAACATACTCCCAGCCAGCACTGATCTTACTTTCAACTAGTCCGAACCTGGATTTACTAACAGAAGACGTGCTACCTCAATTAGATGATTTATATATTTACATACGTGTTATGATACAAAGCACTTATTAGTAGAACAAGGTCAAAAGAGTAAAAAGTGTGAAATGGTTATAATTTACAATGAAAAGATTTACAGCAGACACTTATATGTATACACAGTGAGGCTCCCCAGTCTTTTATTAAAAGAAAAGAAAACCTTCTAAAGCTGCATATTAAAAACCACAAATACGAAAACTCTACACTCACATATTTCAGCATTTATATTGCAAACCAGAGCAGCCTTCAAGTACATGGAGAGCCCTTCCACGGTAAATCAGCCCATAATGCCACCTCAGCATTTCAGACTCAATCAGAAAATAAGTGGAGCACAAGGAAAGCACATGTCTCTCCACTACCTATCCTTCCAGGCTGCAGGCTGGGCATGTATTTACTGGTGCAGGCAAGAGCCAAAGCTTGCAGTGCAAAAAGCTATCTTAATGAAGTCAGCGTGCTGGTAGAAGCAAATTCACACCTGGCCTTTGGCAGCATTGGACACCGTGAGAGGGAGAATCATCCCTGACAGCAAGACCACAGAATCTCCATCCAGTGTACCTGGAAAACAGCCTGGCCAAACATGTTGCACAGCACGCTTCCCAGATAGCAACAACCCCATAAAAAGTAAAGCGTAAGCAAGACCTGCAAACTGTTCCCAGGAGTAAAAATACAAGCCAGAAGGACTGAATTTTTCTTTTGTTCCCAATCTCATGGCCAAAGATCCTTTCTGCTAAACCCAGGTAACCTCTCTTCCAGCAGGACATGGCACAGCATTGGTAGTATCAGCCACATACAAACTGCAAGATCCACTTAGTAAACACTTTGCTGCATCCTGCACTGTATCCTGGGAGTCCCACAGCTCCCTGGAAAAATCACCACTCTTCATCAAAAATAATAAAAATAAAATTTAAAAAAGCCAACAGAAACACAGATAAGACCTTTAAAATAGATAAAGAAAACCATGGTTAGTACACCTGCACTTAACAGTGGTCGTTAACTACAGTAATCTAGCCAAGTCACCACGAGTTTGACTGTGATAGCGGAAAAAAAGGAGCATTTAGGTAATGCTAATATTTATAGCACACCTGCCTCATCTAATCAAGCCACCTCAGAAAGCTACTTACAGAATGAAAACTCAAATAATACTTCCAAGGCTTAAATATCATTGATACAGAGATCGTGTTTCTCCACAATGTTCACCTTAAACTTGGCAACTGAGAAAGCTGAAGAACAAGTAGTGTCAAGTATCCAGGTCTCATCCACAGGACCTGGAAAATTCAGCATGGGTGTAAGATAAGCCTATTGCACTCACAGACAGTTTCAGCATCCTTGCTGTGCAAAACAAGCCAAGCGAATTTGTACAGACACCAGTCAGTGTCACAGCTGCCACTGAGAATTGCACAGCAGCCACCAAACACCTGCCTCAGGTGCAATCTGCTGACCTTGGTGAGGAAGTAAAAGCAGCACTGAGACACTACTGCAATCAGCCACGTACACAACTGCTGCCCTCTCCACCTGGCATCACGTCCAGGCTGTTTCTCAACACTGGAAAAACACACCCTGAAAAAGAAACCGAAGGCTACCAAGAGAATGTTTTTGAACTCCTTCAAATCAACGGGTGTTATGCAGAACTTTGACCACAGACCGTAATGCTGCAATGATCTGAAGCCGTACACCACTTAAAATAAATACAGGACTCCTGAACAGTATACACACCTGGAATCTCAAGCTTTCAGAGACTGCAGGTCATCCCACCACCTGCATTTACTTTCAGTGTAACATTCTTATCTATACCCAGAAGCAGCAAAGAGGAAAATAACTAGAGTTTTTTTTCTTCCTCATTCCAACCCTCTTTGGGTTCTTTATTTGGGACACTTCAGTCATGCCAGTGCACACCATTTAACTGCAGTGTGCTCACATAACACAACATTTTGAATCTAAAACAATGCAATATCAAAAACTAAGTATTTTCAAGGAGTTCTGCACTGGATAATTCTTCTCCCATAAAAATCAGCTTCCCAACCAGCCATGCAATTACAAAAACATCTGTCAGTCCCACAACAAATTACTAACACTCCTACATTTGGGGAGCATCTATCAGGAACAGCACATTACAGGACAGGATCTGCCTGTAAGTTTCTATTTCAACCGCTTAAGAGGAACTAGGGCAGCTAGTACTTGAGTTAGTCTTTCCTTTGAACTAACTCCTGAAGTCCCATAAACTTCCTTCAGACATTACAGGACATTCAGTCTACTGGAGCAGAAGACTTTCAGGCATCAATATTGAAACCCCAGATCTTCTGAAGTCAGTGAGGAACATCAAACCAACTTCAAGATGTTGGGATTTCTGAAGAATAACCCATACTTGTCTCATTAGCCATCACTGCCATTTTAGCAACCAACACTTTGATAAAGACCACTCTTCAGAAGCCAACAGCACTGGAAGGAAGCAATCAGTTGGGAACACACAGCTTTGCAGCCTTATTTTTTGGTCCCACACTATTAAAACTCACAGTTACGTATCATCATTAATTTTACAACAACTGTAATCCTTGTAAGTCAGAATCTGGCTGAGACAACCAAAAATCATGAATTTACAATGCTGAGTGTACAGGAACAAGCAAAAAGTGGGCGACATTCAATTTCTCTGAAGTTAGTTCCAGAGAAGCTCCTGGTACACAGCAGAAGCGACCCAGTCCAGTTATAGCCTGTAATAAGTTTGCTGCCATGAAGCCGAGAAATCAGAGGCATGCTGGCCTTTGGAGAGATGCTCACAGACGAACGTACACGACTCAGATGACTGAGAAGTAACCCCAGCGACTGGTATCTGTTTAACCAGGCAAGGCAGAAACTTCCAGACCAGTTCGGTTCAGAAGTAAACTGCCTAGTGAAGGTGCAGCATCCAAGCTTTTTTCCTTGTCTTTTCATATTAAGAACACAAATCCAGCGTCTTAGGACATGAGCATCCATCAGGCTGAAGCACCGAACTTCCCTACGAAAGCACTGGGTGCTGACTCACACAGGGAACCCAAAGCACCCTTCATTCCTTTACCCTGGAACAACAAAGGCTCTACAGAAACCCACGGCATATCAGGGCTAGCCCTGAGCTCCATCACCAGGATTAGGAGTGGAGCACAGGCCGGTTTAGCACCTCCTGCCACACACACAGAGCAGGGACAGAGTTCTGCCGCAGCAGGCACATTCTCAAGAAGCTCAGCCTTTGCAGGAAGCCCACCACAGCCAGGCTTTCACTCCCCCAAGCCTCGGCGCTCCTGCCGAGTCCCTCTTCCAAAGGGGAGAAGACGGACTGACCCCAGGGGAGGCCGGACTGCCCCCAGCTGTACGTGAGGGGCTCAATGCCCGCACGTGGCCCTCAGCCACACGATGCCCACCCCGACAGCTCGCAAAGCCAGCAGGTGCCGAGAGGCGAGGCAGCCGGCACGGGGCAGAATCACAGCGTGCCGGCTCTCGTTTTTAAAGCCGCTTTCTCCACACCACGGTGGCCCGGGGTCCGCCCCGCGCCGCAGGCCGCGCTCCCACCGCCCTGAACCCGGCTCCGCGGCGGCCGAGGGAGGGAGGGAGGGAGGGAGAGCCGGTCCTCCCAGAGCCGCCGCCCGCCTGCACGCCCCTACCTCTGTCCTTCAGGCTGGCCAGCAGCTCCAGCTGCTTCTCCTCGTCCGAGCTGTTCATCCTGCCCCACACCTGGCAGCGCTCGGGCGGATCCCGCAGCCCCGGGGCGCGGCGGACGGCCCGGCCCGCTCCGCTCTGCACATGCCCAGAGTCCCGCGGCGCCCCAGTGAGCATGTGCGGGGTGCGGCAGCTCCGCGCTATGACGGGCGGTGGTCGTGCGGGGCCGGGGGGTGGGCTGCCGCTGCCCGCGCGTAGCCGGGGCTGTGGGGGTGAAGCGGGATCCTGAGAGGGCGCGAAAAGGGCGGGGGTGCAGCTGCGGGTGGTGTCGGAAAATGCGCTCAAGTGTCTGAGCGGAGGAAAGCTTCGTTCTCGTCGTAGTGTTCGCCTCGTCCTGGCTGGAAGGACGCGCTCCTGTGTAGCTTTAATGAGTGGTTTTCTTGCAGCGTTTGCGGAGAAGTGAATTCCTAGAGATTCCAGTGAAGCAGCTGTGGGACAGTGTCAGCGTCCAACGCGGACGCAACTTGGGGAGGTCATCAGAGCAGAGGGCTTTGGTGGAGATCCTGCTCCACTTGTCCATGAAGAACACAGTTCTGCTTCCCAGCAGTCCCAGAGGGGAAGAGGCGAGGATCTGACAATGAACACGGAGACACAGAACCGTTTGATTTGCAAGGGACCTCTAAAGGCCACACGGTCCAACCCCCTGTGCTGAACAGGGACACCCAGAGCTCCATCAGGTGCTCAGGGCCCCATCCATCCTGACCTTGGTTGTCCCCAGGGATGGGGAACCTACCACTTCTCTGTGCAACCTGTGCCAGTGCTTCACTAGCATTCTTGTAAAAAACTTCAGCCTTATATCCAGCCTAAATCTCCCCTCTTTTAGTTTGAAACCGTTTCCCCTTGTCCTATCACAACAGACCAAAGAGATCTCTCTGTTTCTATCTCTGTGCTCAAGTAGTGACCCCACGCAGCTCCTCTGGAGCCTAGCGCTGATACATGCAGTCACTGCAGAGTTCGGTTGTATCACCCTTTTATTTTGTTTGTTTGTTGAACTTGAGAAACTATAAAGTCAGAACTTTGATATAAAATTGCCATCTTTGATGTTAACTAACCAAATGCTGTGAGGCACATGATTCATAATGGATAATACTGGGATAAATCTGAGGTTGAGCTCGTTTTCAAGAACCTCCTGTCAGTCACACCAGAGCTGCTCACAGTACTGGTCCACTGAACTGCAGCAGTCTTCAGATTTGTTCTTTAAGCGCTGGCAAAGGCACAGCTCTTCCATCTCCTTCCTTGGCAAGTGCCAGCAGTGCACGATGGCATCCAGAAAGCAGAACATTGCCCCCGACGCGGCAACCTTAGTTAGGAAGATCTGTGAAAGAAAGGAAAAATACTTCATCACGAATTGTTGCTCAGACATCCCGCCTCTTTCTTGCCCGACTGCATCCTGTAGTCTTCTTGACCCAGAAAACCTTAAAAAAAAAAAAAAAAAAAAAAACACAATGAAGACTTTGTGCTGTTATTCTGCAGTGTTATCTGTCCTAGAGCTGGTTATTAACGTGTGATGTTGTCCTGGAAAGGAGCCAGGAGCACACATGAGCAGTACTGGTGCAATGTGCTCAGGTACAGCTACCAAGGCCATGCGGAAAAGTTCAGAAGCTAGTCAGCTGCTTTGGAACTAGTCAGCATAAAATACATTTAACTGAAGTTATAAATCCTTTCTCCTGCGAGCATTTGTACACAGAGAAGGGGAAATTGCTCTGGAAAACAAAGGCCCTATAGCAGTTGTGGGAAGCAGCGTGCAAGTAATTACAGACTTTCTGCCAGTGAGGTGCTGCAGCAGAATAGGATGTTCACTAACTACAGGAAAAGAATTCTCCCATGACGTCAGCAAGACCAAAATAATGATATTATAATCCACCTCTTCAAAAGATGACACAGAGTCATTTGTAGAAAAAGCGAAAGAGGAAAAAAAAAGTGATCCAAGGCTCGAGGAGGGAGACTTCAAACTCTTGATCTTTTTAATTGAGCAAAAAAGGAAACAAATTATTGGATTATGTTGATTTCACAGGGGAAAATCCTTGGTACTTGAGGGCTTTTTGGCATAGTGGAAAAGACTCAACCAGAATCTGCGTCTGCAACTAGAAGCTGAACGTGAAGGCTACAAATAGGATTACACATCAATAAATGCCTCCATTTTGCATAACACAGAGATCTTAGTTTAGACTTCAGAGTTCTGGGCTGACCTTGGTTTCAAATAGCCCCCGCTTTAAGACAGAACAGTTTTGCCAATGTTTTAATTTGTAGCGTCTTAAGCTGCCTGTTGGCTTCCCTTTAGCCACAGGTTTCATTCCAAACTCCCCATCCCTTTGCTGATGTCACCCCCTCTATTCCCAAACTAATCTTTCCTACAGCGCAATAGTAGGATTTGCAAAAGAACCATTGTATAGAGTTGCACTGTGCCAAGACACCGGACATCTTCATCTTGCAACAATGTCCTGTCTGTTATGTGCTGCCAGAACAGAGGATAAAATCTCTCTGATTTCCACAGAGACAGTAAGGCAATTCTTCCATTATTTTATTTATTTATTCAAATTCAAGTATTATGGGTCAAAACATTTTCCTTCCGTAATCTTAATATTACAGCTTCAGCACTGTTCTTACTCACTAATAACTAACTCAAGTTACAGTATCTTGAAAAGCAAGCACTTTAAGCAGGATGTCATCATCACAGACCCTTTTGGCTGCAGTAGCAAGTAGAATGGAAGCCACACTGACATTATTCACCAAAGGTGCTAATGAATCATTAATTGCCAGACTGACTTTTTTTTTCCCCGAGTCAGCAGACAACAGAAAAATTAACTCTTGCTAATGGATGCCCCTGTGCTTTAAAAGGGCTTAACATCTCCAGTAGTGCTTCCTTGGATCATGAATTCAGTTCACTGTTTCCAAGTTATTTAAAATAAGGGATAGTCTGTAATGCCCACACTATGCTGTGTAGTAAGAGCTATACTGCATCTGCTGTCAAATCACAATAAACCTTTAAGATCATGAAAAGCTTGTACAGGTAATAAAAGTGTCCAACGTGGGATTTCACAATGTTTACATAGAGATTATGTAGTTATTACTTCCTCTGTTAGAGAAGGAGAAGCAAGATTGTACTTTGAACATAAATAGCCAGTTTGACGTATCACTTCAGTAATATCGCTTCTTTGTTAAATTGGGAAGCTAAGACTGAATGTGTTCACAAACTGGTTCAGCTTCCAGACAGTACTAGTACTTGGATGAGGGGGAAATCCAGGATTAGATCAGTTTCTGCTGGAAAATCCACGTCAGCAAATGACATCAGCGTTATCCACACCCTTGTGGAGAGGAAAAATAAGATCGATTCACCATTATCCATAGGTTCTACCCTTTTGCATCTCTTCTTCCAACACCTGGAATAGTTTTATCACAGATTATGCATGATTTTGAGAGCTACACCTGATAACTGGCAGGAAAAAGCTAGAAGAACTTCAGAAAGTTGGATTAGAATTCAGGTCTTGTTCAAGTGGAGAAGTGATTTAAGCTGGGTATCATTATATACAATTCTATACCATTCTACACATAAACTATCCTATGTATGCAGCAATAAGTGCATCATTTCTGGAAATTAGACTAAATGAAGGCAATATACAGCTGCAAACAAAAGACAAATAGTGCCATATAAATACATACATCCGACATATGGTGATTTCTTCGTGCTGTGCTTAGCTCTGGTGGGACATCAGAGAGAACAGCACATCAGTTTCTAATGGCATGCTTCAAATTGAAGCACAGGCTAGTTGGGGACACTTGGTGAGAAAAAGTAAGGGTGCATTTGGGGATATTATTTACTGTAGATGAAACTGAGGAAAAGAAACATCTATAGTACTATTAAAGACTACCATAAAATTGTTAATAAACTGTTCTCAGTCGGATTGGAGAAGTAGTGCAGGGTTTAAGTTGTAAGAGAGGAGGGGTATTAAAAAAAAAAAGAGCTTTCTTAGAGAAAGCACTGGAACAGGCTATAAGCAAGGGGGAAGCTGGAATCTCCAGAAATTTCTCACAGATCTATGTGATCCATGGGGTTCTGCCACCCTAACCTCTGTGGGTGATGGGACAGAGAGCAAAATATCATGCCTCTGCCTCGGGTTCCCATCATCCACATCAAAGCTAACATCATGAAAAGATCTTCCCCCTGCAGTCTTTCCAGCATTTCACAATTCCCTATCTCCATGCAGGTTTACATATACACAGGAACTGGTGATGGACTCTTAAGTTACGAGAAGAATTGAAGAGATAACGAGAGCTGAATGACAATGCCTCCTCCCTGCTGAATCTCCAAATGCAGAAACTCAAGCCAGGTGTCAGGAAGGGTTTGCAAAACCTGTGTTTTAAGGGATGATTCAATCTTCACATCTCTGCTCCCACTCCCTGTTATTCACAGACAAGGATGTTCAATAAGCTTTATTGGAAATAACACCAACATTTGTTCAAAGCCTGTCGTTCCTTATGCAGCACGTATTCTTTGTGCCTGCTGCTCCATGCGCAGACCGTGTGGGCTCACCACTTCCAGAGGGGACACAGGGATGTCTCCACAGCTCCAGAGAACCAGACAAGAGAGTGCTGCCACATCAAAACAAAAGAGAAACACAAGCATCGACATTCTCAGAACTGCAATGGATAGGAATTGCTTTCACTAACGCTTGGAGCTAATAAGAACAAGCAGCTCCCCCCATGTTTATAGTGACCTTGTTGTATCTGAGCAAAATCTTACAATTAATTAGCATGCTTAACATTTTATTTTTTCCCCCCATGGTTAAAAGTATGTTTTAAGCTTGCTCTCCCCTTCTACTCCTGTCTGAGCACTCAGGCAGGCAGACTTGGCACACTGAAAATCTCACAGATGACAAACAAAGAAATGGTAGTGATTTTTCACCTGAAATGCCTTCTAAAACCATAGAGTTTTCAGTGAAGGACATCACAAACACTTATCCAGAGACACCAGATTCTGAATCCTATCTATTCATCCTTGCAAAATATTTTTTCCCTCATACCTTAGCTATTTAACAGAGCACTGTGCATGCATAACAGTACCTGCAGAAAAAGTGTGGTACCTTACCAAATTAGCATTACAGTCAAATTTACTGTAGCTGTTATCCGTGCCAGGTAGCACATATTCCTATTCCTCATTTGGACAAGTTACTTGGAACTTTTAATGACCACAAGGATAACTTGATCTCTCATATGCAAATAAAACTTTAGCATCTCCAACAGTAAATCACAGAATCATTATGGTTGGAAAAGACTACAAGGATCATCCAAGTCCAACCCCAACCTGTTTTCCCACTACGGTCCTTCAGTGCCACACCTCCACAGTTCTTGAATGCCTCCAGGGTTGGTGAATCCCCCCACTTCCTGGGCAGCCTGTGCCAATTTATTACCACTCCGAGAGTAAACATTTCCCAATATCAAACCTGAACCTCCTCTGGTACAACCTGAGGCTGTAACTTCTCATTCTATGAGAAAGAAGAGAACATGGATTTGCTGTGACAGAGTACACAGTGATGATCTCTTCTAGTGCAATGACATCCACCCATCCCTGCAAAGCCTAAATGAATTCTTGGTCACGGTACTGTTGAGGAGAGCTGCCCTGTGGATACCACTGTGGCTACAAGCTGAAGTTACCCCCAGGGCATGGCTGCAGCCATATGTTTACCACTTCATAGCAGACATATTTCAGAGGAACAGGGAAAGAATAGCGACAAGGAAGAATAAACTACACAATCACTGCATGGATAAGCAATTATTAATAAACCCCATTAAAAATGAAATCAGAATAGCTTTTTGAGTATATAATTGACACGATGAATAAGACTGAGCAGATTGTCTGCTGAAATAATGTATATTTTTTCATCAAACCAATCAGTGCTGAATAATGGCTGGCATAATATATCTGGGTAAATATAAGCATTTCATGTTCTCCTAAGATGACAACTAACTAATCAGCACACATTCAAACCAGTGTGTAAGTATGATTAAAAATAAAAACCCCGGATAATATGAATTCATTTGAAAAACTTAACCATTTGATTAGAAACAGTGGCATGATCTTTCCTAGTTCCTCCCTTCTTAGATGGCAAACATGTCTATGCACAAAAATAGGCACAAGCTGATTGGAGGATAAATCAGAAGAAAATTAAGTATTCAGCATGACATTTTGAAATACTTTAATTGTGATGTAATTAACAATGCTGCAAATTAAATTTATGGCTATAAAATATAACTAGGCAAATTATAGCAACCTGCCTTTCACAGCAATACACCCTACCTTATGGATGCTCACTTCCCGTAATTTGGATGAAATACGTGCTCCCTTTATCTACAAGGACAGACAGGTGGTGATGCTCTTTCACTGAGAAGTGAGCACCTGCCAGTGAGTGCAAAGACACATATTTAGAGACAGCAAATAGTTCAGAAGTGATTCACTATGTTCCTATCCACAAAACAAGAGATTAATTTGCTCCTAGCCTTGCAGGGACAAATACCACACAGTTGGAAAGCAAGAAAGTGACTCTATCTCCAGACCTCTCTCCTGAGGGACACAGTTCCACCAGTACCACACTGGGGAGGCTGTAATAACCTCCAGCAGTTATTGCAGTGTCTCTTACATGCTTTTCTGCAGTACTTCCCTGGTGTATTCTGTAGCTCTTTAGATAAAATGGACCATTAGAGAAGAGATTAAGGTTTGCGTGAGAGCATTGTTGCAATAAAATTTTGTTGTGCTCTATAGGGTTGCAAATACTCTTTGAATATCATAGAAGCACAGAATATCCCAAGTTCGAAGGGACCCACTAGGGTTTAATGGTCTGACAGGAATCTCCTGAAGTTCAGCAAGGGAATGTGCAATATCCTGCACCTGAGGAGGAGCAGCGCCATGCACTACTACCTGCTGGGAGCCATCCAGCTGAAAGCAAGTCTCCAGAGAAGGACCTGAGGATCACAGCGAATGCCAAGTTAAACATAACTGAGCAATGTGCTCTTGCCACAAAGGAGACTGATGGCGTCCTGGGCTGAATCAGGAGTGAAGTGCAGAAGTCTAAATTCTGATACCTCAATTGCAGTATTTTACCTGACAGGCTGTGCAATGATGATAAATGACAATTGTAAACAAGTTACTTTTCTAACCTAGGAAGAAGGTGTGATCTATCAGCTTGGGTGAAAAAAACTAAATCTTAGCCACAGAATCTTAGTCAAGTATCTCCGTGCCTATAATTTTATTGCTGAACAAGGACAGAATCAAATTTGAGCAGGCATCGATGTTTACCCTGACAGAAATCACAGGGAAAGAACACACCAGAAGCCAATGAAGTGCTGATGAATAACTGTTATTCCATAGTAAGTTACTTCAGGAGTTAACACTGTTTTAGACCTTGTTCTTTGCTAAACAACTAACATCACATCAGACAAAATAAAATCAGTTAGAAACTTACATTACTGTACAACAGTCAAGGTCTCTTGGTACTGACCATAGACATGTTAATAAGCCTCTCATTATGCATAGCTTTTGAATTCAATACCACTATTGTTTTGCTTACATCCTTATTACAATGCTCTGTAAAGTTACTTTCATAATTAATTTCTCCAGGAAGAACAATTCATTTCACTTGTAAGCAATTTTGAAGCTTGTGAGAAATAACCCAATGCCCCGCTTCCTCAATGCACTTTCCATCAAGTATTTATGTGCAACTGGAGCCACTTTACGCCTCTCTCTCCTCCTCTCAGCTGAACTTTGCATAGACCTCAGCAGTAGTTGATGCTTTTGTTCCCACTGCAGACTTGACCATTTTCTGGTGCCTGCACTACCTTCACTTTCACTACATAATTAGGGTCAGATGCTAGTTCCATGAATTAAAGAGCATTTGGGCTCTCCTTCTAACAAGCCCTTCTACTCCCTTCTTGCAAAACACAGCTGTCACATACCTTCTTTAGGTGGTGTTGGATTACATTACACCACTTGACCTCACTTGCTATGCTAAGATAATTATGCCAGGTATTTTGCTGATAAAAATCACCGTGGGTTTAATGCACACTGTAGAGCTCTATTAATTCACACCAGTAGAAAATCAGGTACTTCGTAAGAGTTTAGGGCCAGAGACGATGCTCCAAGTTGGCATGAGGGTTCTCACCAAGTTAACTAGAACATCTGGAAGTCCTTCAACAAGACAGAAGGGACCAAGGAACAAGCAAACTTACTTCCATAAAGCTATCAGACAAACTATCTCCCACTTACCCAACTGTTCATTATCATGTGCAAAAAATGTGTACATCCTTTCCAACAGTCTTAATTTTTGCTGACATGCCATGCCACAGGCAACTCCTACTTCTTCAAGCACTGTTTCTGGTGATACAGTGCTATATACAGAGACTTGTGTAGTGGATCAAATCCTCAAATCAATTTTCTTGCACTAGAAGTTCATTCTGGGACTGAGCCTGGCCCAAACTGTTTGTTGACACCTACACAGAGCGACTCATTCCTGCAAGCTCTAAGCCATTCAAATGAACTTGTTGCACAGGTAGGCTGGAGCCAATGATTTACCCTGTAGCTTCTCAGACACACATGACCTTTTCTGATCTGCAGTAAGAGGTTATTCCAAGTTTTTGGAGTCTGAAGCCACAAACCAAATGCAGAGGAATGCTCTGCCCTAAGCAGAACACTTTAGTCAGCAGACCATGACACTGGCTGCACCATCCCCATCCAAATAGAGCAGCACTGTAAAGTGAACTGTTAGGGTGAAAACATCACTCAGCATGCTAACATTAGTTTTCAGTAACCACTCTGCATTAAAACTACTAATTTCACTCGATTTTAACAAAGTGAAGTTTGCTATGTTCCTTGGGTCATAATATATTCTATTTCTATCACTAGAAGTAGTGTGTATCATCTTTGCACTCTGTCAATGCTTTTACTTGGTACATGGATTCTGCACTACAGCTTACTGAGGTGGATGGCAAATCCTGTATTAGCCACATCTCTAGATCTCAGCAGAAGATTTGGGGGACTAGTTGCACTTTTTAAACCAACTTCTTTCATGCTTTACATATCAAGTACACACTTATGTATAATAAAATACCATAGGACTGCACAAAAACACTGTTTTAATGCAAAAATGGAGGAAGACTCAAAAAAACCCTACATCATACCAAACAAATGCAATGCAGTAATCTAATAAAGCAGTGTTATCTCAAGGTGAGTTGTTTTGTTTCAGCTGAGTGCTTGAAATGCAATCTAATGTCTCTGTGGAAATGGCTGAAAGAAACAACAGATGTCTCAAATTTTTGCCTTTCATGTCTTATTAAAATCAAGATGGAAGGGGCAAAAAGGGGTTAATAATTATTTTTCTCTCTAGAAGTTCCTGTGAACACCACCTGCAATAATAGGTGGCAATAACAGAAAAGCAAAAAGCAATTTAGATGATGATAAGTATTAATAAATCAAAAGGTTCCTTAGGAACGCTGTTCCTAAGGATAAAAGGTAGAAAGGAACAGAAATTGTGCTAGCTGTTCATCTGAATAAAGCAGCTCTGTCCCTGCAGCCTTCAGCATAGCCATCTTGTATTATTCCCCCAAAAAACGCTCAGCTGGGAAATTCAGAATGAGATGCTTGTGATCTGATCTGCACTGGACACTTAACTGTCTCATTCAGACGTGCAGCTGTGTCCTCTGATCCACATCCCTGATCTGTAGGGATGGGAAAGCTGTTACCTAAGTAGGACTTGGGCTACTTCTAATTCACCATTTCCAGCAGAGATTCCCACTACCATCATCTGAGATGGAGACAACTACTTTCATTGACTCACCACAACAATTCCCATTGTTGATTATTTGCTAAATAGGAAATAGTAGAATTTGCTTTCACATTGCAATGGCAGCCACTTACACCTCATGCTAGAACACCAAGCAGTCCCCTCATCTCTGACTCTATTTTCTCTTTTTTGCTGCTTAAGGAATGATATGATTTACACTGGCCATACAAAGCGACTCCTAATAAGATGAAAACACTTTGGGAAAATCTACGTGCAAAATGCAACCCAAGAGATGCGGGCAGCGTGCTGTGGGACGTGCTGTGGGGCCTGCTGGGCCATTCCCACGGTGCCTTCTGCAGGATGCCACTTCCATCACCGCTACTTCGTAGGCAGAGGGCCAAACGTTAAACTCTGAATCATCACCAGCTGCACAGAGGAGCACTTGACAAAGCTTTAAAGAAGGGATGCTGTTGCTGGAGTTCAGGCCGTACTGTCATATAAGCCATTTAAAGATGATGTGCAGAAGTCTGGCTGAGATGCTAAATAATCACCCTACTTCTGAATTCCTGTGCTGAAAATCTGGAGAGGAGTTCACACAAAGGAGTTTAGCTTTGATCTTAAAAAACATAACACTTCAAATAAAGAAACTGAAGAGACAGCATTTCTTTCCCTAGCTGTTTGAAGGCCTAGATCTAAAGGTGTAGATATTGATGGGCTGTACCAATGCTAAGTGCCTCTGAAAAATTGAGAAAAATCTGTCTTCGCACCATTCAGTGAATGATCTCATAGGTAATGCCAAAAGCTTTTGATGCTGACAAGGGTCTGGTTGGTGGGTGCTGAAGTGCGGCAAGACTTCACAGAGGGCCACAGAACTATTTACATCTCTATAATGCACTAATTTCTGACACTCCCTGCAATGGTACAGCACTGTTTATGTAAAAATGTATTGGAATCGAAGCATTTCTGTACACACTGTAACTGCTTTCAGATTAAATGAGAAGCCGGTCTCTGTGCCAGGTATATGTCATTACGAGGGCTGTTATGCCTTTGTTTATAGCATTGCCTTAAGAAATTCAGCTACTGATTTTGGGGGCAAGTTCCTGCCTAATACCAAACTTTGTGATTTGGGTGCTTATGTTACCACTGATTTTGGATACCTTAAGAGAAATAAACAAACAAACACTGTCATCTAGTCGAGAGGCTCTAGCATCTTTCCATCATTCTGAAGAGCTAGTCAGGGATACCTTGGCCACACAGATCAATTTTGTCAAAGCAGAAGACAAGAAGGGAAGGGCCAGGGACATTCCCATTTGTCTATTCCTCCTCCCCTAGGTGTTAATATTCTACAACTTCAGAGGAATCATCCAGAAATATAACCTCTAGCATTATCCAACTACGAAAATCTTGGGAGTTTGTTGCCACAGTAAATCTGTCTTATCTTACCTTATCTGTACGCTCAAAGATGCGGTCTTTGTTAAGTGATCAGCTTTCCCTGTGGAGCATACCATTTTCCTTCTGCTGCCATAATTAGTAGCATCCCTACCCATCTTGTTGTAGGAACTAGAAGGTAGGCAATTAAATTCCAGAGCCTGTAAGAGGAGGTTAGGCAACATGTTATCAAAGACAATACTCTTTTTCAAGCTAAGATTATTTTTTGCATTGTCTGAGAGACTTCATATTGTTTGCTGTTCCATTTTCTACACCGAGTGTAAAGTTTTTCAGGAACACAGGGAGCTGGGGGCTAGTCTAAGGCCTGGGTTCATAGCACAGAACTTCCTCATGGCAGTCAGCAGTTGTGTATATTAATTAAAAACTACTTTGAGTGCATCAGGTGTTACAATTTATCCTAGCACTCTTCAAAACAAAGCATGCCAGGTCAAGCAATCCCAGATAAAAAGAAATCACCACCTGGCTGCTGACAGGAAACTTATCACAGAATCATAATCACAGAAACTCATCCTTCTGCCTAGCACACTTAGGAAGAAATAGCAGAAGGGAGCTCATCCCTACAAGACCTGCTTGAAGCCAGGTGTGGCACCACATGGCCCCAGCGTAGAAATAAAGGATCATGAAGATTTGAACATTAAAACCACCACATTTTCTAAGTGAATAGTACCCTGGCAATGGTAGGCAACAGCCTCATCTCCCTTTGGGGCTATGCTGCAGGACTGCAGCTTGGAAGAGTGCTCAGTGCTTTTCTACACATCGTGACCCACAGCTTCCATGTATTTTCATTCTCCATTTGGATTTTTAGATGTACCCTCAGACTTAATAGTCGGGTAGACTGCATTTCCACAGGCTTCAAACCATCCAGGAGAACTCAGTGTAATGGCCACACCCCCTCTCTTGTTTGATGTAATACACATCTGGAGCAGAACATCTGCAAGGCTATCAGTGTGAAGCAGTAATCCCTGCTGCAAGAAGTTTGCATAGCTCATTAACACCAGTGAAGCTGCTCTGGTTTCTGACAGGAAGCATCTAATTAGAGAAAAGCCTGAAGGATAGTGATTTCCAGAAAAAGCTGAACGCTTGCCCACCCAGAGTCGGCTAAGGCCTCTAGGTGGTATTCTAAGACAAACACAAAATTATCACCCTTCCAAGGAGCTTAAGTTAGGCACTCAGCATAGCAAATAAAATATTTGGGTCAGAGTGCCCTAAACAAAGGATCTAATCTTTGCAGTCCTCAGGGGAGCAGGAATTTACAGTGGCAGGTGTGGGAGAAAGGAAGTGAAAGGGGAGTACAACCAAGGAGGCACTGACCCCTGTTAGCCTGGACTAGAGCAGTATGTATCCCTGTCTACAGCTGCAAGGTTGAGAAGGGAGAGACACAGAGCTGCTTCATTCTCTGTTCTCACTGCAGTTATAGAATGACTTAGGTTGGAGGTGACTTTTAAGATCATCTAGCACCAATCCCCCTACCATAGGCAGCCACTAGATCAAGTGCCCAGAGCCCCAACCAACCTGGCCTTGAATGCCTCCAGGGATGGAGCAACCGCAGTACCTCCAGGCAGCCCTCACCACACTCTGAATAAAAAATTTCTTCCTAACATCTGACCTAAATCTCCCCTCTTTTAGTTTAAAAGCATTCCCCCCTTGTCCTGCCGCTATCAGACCGTACAAAAGGTCAGCCCCACTCTCACCTGTAAGCTCCCTTCAAGACCTCAGTGATGTCTCTCTGGAGCCTTCTCTTCTCCAAGATAAACAAGCCCAAAGGCTAAACAAGCCAGGCAGGCTGTCCCTTCTCATGGCACTGCTCACATGAGACTACTGAGGCAGGGCATTCTTCTGTACAGCAGCATCAGGGACCAGCTTAGAGATTCGCAGCCTGTTTAAATAGGCATAG
Source organism: Oreortyx pictus (assembly GCA_036925125.1). NCBI lineage: Eukaryota > Metazoa > Chordata > Aves > Galliformes > Odontophoridae > Oreortyx > Oreortyx pictus. The sequence continues at coordinate 30,039,975 of JAUPFR010000008.1, forward strand.
TATAACCTCACATTAAAAATATTGCACTAACGCATCCTGGCTCTGGGTCCCAAGCTGGATGAGCTGACCTACAGCCACAATAGCTTTGCCAAAACAAACAAAAAAAAGAAAAATGCCCTGCTGTTCCTCCCAGCAAACACAAATGCACACGTGCACGCTCGCACACGGCCACGAGCCTGCCTGGAGGCAGAACAGCCAAGGACACGCAGCCTTCAGTGAGCAGCAGATTTCTTCGGAACAAATGCGTGGCAAAAATATTTATTTATATTTTACTTCCTACACCACATCAAGAGTAATGTCTGTTTTACTAGTATGCACTTATTAAGCTGGTAAAGGCAGCATTCTGGCGTGGTTACTGAAAAACTAGATGCTTGTGTAGTTTCTGGAACACAGTCCAACTTGACTAGCTGTTTTGAACAGCATGTTCCACGCCATCAAAACAGCACTCAGCTTTTAAAGATGAACTAGATGTATTTTATGGAAATAAGGGCAGATCCTCGAACCAAACCTGCTGGTAATAAGAGTCTGGAAACAGGCAGCTTGCTAGGATCGGAGCTGCTGGACCCAGAGCCCCCTTCCTGCAGGCTCTGGTGTAAGCATTGCAGCAGGCCCAAAGCCCATCCAGAACTTCTAAAGCCCTCGGCATACTCCAATGGTGAGATAGTCCCTTTTCTTACTCTTCCTGCTGAAGAATAACAGTGCAGTTGAATGTCACTACAAACTGTTCTGCCCACAGCTCATGTCTGAACTCAGCAATACTGATAGATGCAGATGCCTTTCTCTTTCTAGAATTTTATTTGCTGTTGACATCAGCAAATAAACCTCGACCCCATCTGAGCTGACAGGCCAAAGATGAGCAGTTTGATATTTGAATATCCATCTCCTCTTACGTCATCACACTAGAACACATTCCCACACAACCCAAGCTACTAAAATCCAGCTGCACTTTCGATACAGATTTTCTTGTTCTCCTGCTTCTTATGCTCCATGGCCTTTGTTCCTAGGCTGCACAGTTAGTATCTGAGTAATGCTTTCAGAACATGTCTGAGTTCCAAGCTAAGAACAATCTGGCATTGTCAAACATCAGAAAAATCAGGAGAAAATTACCTCCAAAACATCCAGTGTCCTCCTGTCCTGCTGTCTAGAACAAAAACACCCGCCCCACCAGCACTACATCAAGTGCAAGGTGCCTACATATGGTTGAACAGTGCAAGCTAGAAGTGAACCAATGCAAGGGAAAAAAAAAAAATCAAACAAAAGGTCAGATCAGATCGCAGGAATGAGAGTTCAACAAGGCAGACAACATTGAACAGTGTAATAAGAATCAGCCTTCTAGTGTGTACTTTGTCTCCCCCTGCCTTCCTGCCCTCTTCACTTCTCTCACCTGCTCAGCAGATTGAAAACGTGACCCTGATCTGGTGGCTCCGAGGCTGCTCTGTTTGTGAAGCCCACCCTTTGGAGATGCAGCAGGGATTCCCCACCCAGAAATGTTTAGGACTGTATTCAGTAACCAATGTTTGCTTTACAGTGACACATACCCAGCTCTCACTAAGCCCTATGCTCATCATCCTAGCTGTCATAAAAACGCCTGGAGACAGTATGTAGCAATTACGCCTCTCCACCCCCATCCACCTCCAAAAAAGAGGCAGCTTCAATAGATAATGAGGATGGAAATCCACAGAAAGGAAGCACTACCAGTACTGTCATCAGACAACCTGTGTTGCTGTTTTTCGTGTCTCCTATTGCCCACCAGCAGCCCTCAGGCTCAAGGCTCTGGGCCTTTTGTCCTTGCTTTGGCACATTCAACATGTGGAATTCATCACTCTCATAAGGGCAGCATCTGCTTTTTACTGTGTAGGAATCCTGCAAAGCATTGTTATCGTTGCTCCAAGAAAGGAAAGCTATCAGCATGAAACACAGATGAACTGAAAGAAGATTTTCAGGATTAATAGGTCTGAAATGTTTCTGACAGAACAGTTAAAAGATGCATTAAGGTAGAGTATAACACTCATCAAGTCCAAGAGCTGCTTTTTCTTTTTTCCTTTACTTCTACCCACTGGAGCAAATCCTGAGCTGCTAAATCAGCTTCTTGACACACTATTCTACAGGAATTACTGAAAAAAATAGTAAAAATATAGAATTTTATTACTGAGTTTTTGTGATACATCTTAACATTATTGGTATTTACAGCAGTCACTCCTCACAATTACTCCATAGATTTACTCAGTACTCAGGGGAGCCAGGAACAATATAGTTTATTCTTACACAAGATAATGTAAGAAAGTTAATCTCCACAGCCATAAAGTTGGAAAATTATAGCCAGGGAACAAAATAAAATCAGGTCTACTATCTACTGAATTAAAATTAACAAGATAACTGCAATATAGGACAATGATAGAGAGACTGCCGTTGAAATATTTGTTTTATAAAAGAAAAATCTCCTTCTCTCCTTGTTTTAATATAGTTTGGAAGAGACTTTTTAATGCAGAGAGGCAATAGACATCTTGGGAGAACTGCCATCAAGTCAAACCCCTCACCAAGACGCCAGCCTGGCCAGCAGCAGTGAAAGAGCTAGTCTAACTCCCAGGCACTGCATGGAGCAATGGGGGGAGGTTTGGGCTCCCAGCCCCCATCCCATGAGCTGCTTTTCTGAGCTGTCTGAAGAGGCTGAGGAAAAGCAGCCAAGGAAAAGTCTGCTGGGCCTGTAGTGTCTTGCCAGCCTAGGGTACTAATTCATTAAATAAAGGGTAGACTCTGTACCAAAGCCTCCTTAGCTAAGCCACTCCAAATTGCCTTGACTAAGGTAATTTTATGCATCCTCTTCTATCAGCAGCAACTCATGTACAAGCAGGACTTGATAGCATTTGATCTTCCCTTTCCCATACAGGCTACTCAGTCAGGCTTGAGATGCTCAAGCTGTCAGGGTTTCATCTCCCCTAAATAATACCATTTATTCAATGCAGCTGAGTTTAGTTTTATGGCATCATGGAATCCCTACACACTCATAAGACTGCATTAACTAACGCTTCAGCCAGTGTTCCATACATATAATTCAAAGTGAACTACACAACTGATTCGTACTGGCCTATTATCCATCCTGGGAACAACCGTATGTGCTACATAAACACACTTACCTGCCAAATACAAACTGGATTATTGTTTTATTCTTTTATAAATAAAACACTGACTCTTCACATAATGGTAAATATGAACAATGTTTAAAGGACCTAAAGTACATGATGAGCAGTCTCAACCATTTCACTAAAGCAAATGTAATAATAGAGGAAGAGAGGGGTCTTACAAAAAAATATTATAATGAAAATGGCATTCAGAAATCCATTAGCAAGTGACTGTGCTTCACCACAGCACTAGGAAAGTATTTTAAATGTAAGCAAAGATCTTTGCTTTTAAAATCCTTAATGAAGATGCAAAGTATTAAAAGCCACTGGGAAGTCTTAGAAAATGAAAACAAGACCATGCAACAAAGCTAACACCTTGGTTCATAATGGATTACAAGTCGATACTGATGTTCTTGCATACATTACTGCAGACTGCCATTATCCAAGTGAATGATACTAGAAAACTCACCTACATTTTTTTTTCCTTGGCCTCCTTATTTTCAGGAAGATTCATTTCATTTGTTGATCTCTCTGATGGGTACTGTAGTAATGGATGAAACGTGACCATTTATTTAAAATGCCTTTTATTAAATTCTCAGAGCACTAAGAAAATATAAAATAGACACAGGAAAAAAAGTAAGGATAGCACCTGCAGAGGATTAGATTTTGAAACCTAGATATGGTCTGTACTTCTGGCAGGAAAAGCAATGTAATCTGTAGAGGCAAAACCCCAACCATTTTAGAGGAGAAAACTGGTACTTAACAGGTGCAGAAGCTCCTAGCTGGGAAAAGGGACCCTGTGTCCTACAACATCTGGTGTTCAGGGTCTCCCAGTACAGATGGTGAAGGCACTGTCCCTCAAAGACTTCTGCAAGGTGCTTTGAAAAGAAGGGAGCACTTCCCCTAGAGATGTACAATTCAAACAGAGCCTGTGATGTTTTTATATGGCTGCAGTGTTTTTGACAAGCGCTTGCCTTCTGTCATTTTGTTGTCAAGTATGGCACTGAAGAGCTCTGAGAAATGCAAGGGCAGTGCTTCAATGTGAACAGCCTTCCAGCAGCACTGCTTCCTCTGCCACACCAGGGAAGAGAAGATGCCCTAGAAGCTGCAGACCCTGTAACTTACCCTTTGCCAAAGGATCAACTGAGGAAAACCAAGCTGAATACTCACTTTTTAATGCAAACCACAATTACACGCATGCTCAGTCAACAGCACACAGTTGGGCAAGTTGAGAAAAGCAGTTACACACCCAACAACTAAAAATTAACTACTTGGTAAGACTTGAGCCCTAGGACCTCTGCAATAGGAAATAAAATCCCTGGAAATAATCAGGCCTAAAAGAGCCCCCAAGGTCACACCTTTGGCTGTCATTCCATCAGAAGGCCAACGTGCCTCTGGCCTCCCAGGTCACACTCTGACACAGGCAGCATCTGCTGCTGTTTTACACTTCTTGAGTAGGTATACAAGGAGCACAGCCTCCCTGCACCTGCTTGCACTGCAGAAAAGGGTAATATTCAGCCCTAAATTGACGTAATCTGTCTCTGAGCACTCAATTATCCTAGACACAACTAAGTACATATTTCTAAGGTGAGTGAAGCCAATGTAAGGACACAGCTGCAGAAGAGATGAGTAATTCTCTTCCTTATGCTTGATCAAAAAGAAAAGCCAGAGTCTCAAGTATAAAAAAGTTGACATATTATGGCATTAACAAATTGGATCTTGTGTTTGAGTACAAGAGACTGCAACAGACATTCAGGCTTGTGAAGCTACTTCTTATGCACTCCACAGCTTAATGAGTAATGTAGTAATATATAGGCATTGATTGATTTTATAAGTTAACATAATGAATCCATACACTGTAGCTATTCTAAAGCAATGCACTGTTTTGCTTCCATCAATGCCCAGCAGTTACTGGGTATTGATTGAAACCTCCCCGCACAAGAGACCAGTCAGCAGAAGATTTACCTGGGAGTCAGTCTATTACTAATTTTTAGCTGGTCAATAAGAAGCCCTCAAATGTGCTACTTTGGTTTTAGGAACGTTGGCATACATTTCTTCAGAAATGTGAATGTTCAGTTAGCTCCTGTCATTCTGTTTGTTATTCCACTTTAACAGCACAGATTGTGAGGTCAGGGCAGGCAGAAAACTCCTTTTTTCTCACACAAAAGGATGCCTACATACATCCAATCTGACCAGATTCTCCACTGCACAGGAAACTTGAGCTACGATAGAGCACCCAGGATCCCCTGTCCAGCCCTGTGCATCATCTCATACCACACTTCTGACACACTCATCAACCTCCCTTTTGGAACCAGGTAGACACCACTCACATTTGCCTGGCTACCAGCCTGTGCAGATGATAAACCAAAGGTTAAATAGTATCTAGCTACTTGTTAATTGCACCAACCTTAGCTTATGGTTTAAGCAGCTTTTCACCCTCAAGGCTCTTCTCCATGCTTGCTTTACTTTTCCAATCTCAGTTTGATAAGATGAGCAAGCAAAGACATTAGCCTCTCCAAAAGATAGGTTCCCTGTTTCCTAATCTTCTAACCGTTGGTTCACTTGTCTCACTTCCCTCCTCCTTCACAGCACATTAGCAATTGCTTCCTTAACAGTTGCACAAGCATATTGTCCCATGAACTCTACATATGCACCATAACTGGCAAGCCTAGTAGCTATGTTCTGCCAGGATCCCAGTGGCATAACGTGCAGGATTTTATCTCCAAGCTCACCTTCCAGGAGGTCACTACTCATTTACAACCTAAAAGTTTTTATACAAAAATTTCTTATATAAAATAAACTTATGCATAAACTAAGGTGCTACAAGCCAACCCAATAGTCAAGATAATAGAACAAGATGCACACACTGGTAACAAAGTCAGACAAAAACCAGCCAAACACACAAGCCACAAACCTGAAGAACGCTCAGACCAAGTTGAAATGAACTGAAAACAATCTCCCCCACAGCGCTGCTTTAAATACCAGCACTCAGCATAGTAGCCACAGGTGTGGTTAGGAGACAGGGAAGGCTCTTTCTTCCCCAGGGATGGGTAAGTGGCCTCAGCTGGGACAGCCCTGCTCCCAGTCAAGGAGCCCCATGCCCATTCATCTAGGAAAGCAGCCACCTGAGAGCAGTGGGGTCCTGCACGCCTCTTTGCAACAGCTGCCAGTGCCCCAGATCTAGAGCTCCTGTTTTTCACACCTATGTCACGTTAATTGCTTCTTTTCTTTTTTCCCCTTTTTTAGATTGTTATCATTCTCTCCACATACTGGACAGGGCTGGTTTTATTGGGGATAGAGTCACTCTGTCAACTATTAGTGGTTTCTACAGATTGCCCATGGGGAATGCGTTACAACGCCTATATCTATATTAATAAACAAAAGACGTCCAGGGGAGATCAGTGTTCCCAAAGACAAAGTGCTTAGGCTGCCTTGCTGCTCCTTGCTGCTTACAGATCTTTTCTGTACATTTGCAATGGCCTTACTGCTTTTTGGTAGTGGCATGGTTTCAAAATATATTTATTTGTAAGATTTAATGCTTTTCCCATCATGCTGCCTCCTCCTGTGGGACCTGGTTAAACCAGAGTTGTGTTTATTCCAACTCTGTAGTACCAAGGAACTGAGATTTCTGTGTAAAACCTTGGGTCCAAAAGACTTGCTAGCTCTTGCAAGCCAAGGAAACCACGGTGACATTGGTAGAGCTATTCTGGATGCTGGCTGTTGTGGCTCTGGTCAGTTATTACCACATCAGCACAGAATATGGTATTACACCCTTGATGGTCTTCTATATTTTTAGTTTATTCTTTGAAAAAAATGAAGCTTTAGAACTGCTAAAATATTGTCGGACTTGTCTTACTGTGTGTAATTTTGAAGCATTTGTTCCAGGCACACTACAATTTTTGCCATTTAGTGATTACCTTTAAATTCTGCAAAGCCTTTTCTCGTGTGCCCTTGTGTAGTGCTTTGGGAGATTGTCTGATGTGAAAAGCACTATTACACATTGAACTGATTATTGTTGTTTGTTGCTGTTAACACAGACAAGAAACCCTCCTGGCAGGGAAACAACTTCTTTGCTAATAAGTAATCATAATTTGTATCTCAGCAAAAGATGTAAACATATATTATCATTAAATAGGCTGTAATTTTAATTGCCTATAAATGTTATTAATTCTGATTGTGATTATTCAATAGGTAATAAAGATAAAGGCTGTCAAAATTAATTAAGTACATATTCATTAAATTCAAGGTAGCTTCAGTTTCTTTATTGCACAAATACAATTAACACTTAATCTGAATCTCAGTAAGTTACATAATCATGTGACTCAAAATAAAGGGAGGATACAACCTTGGCCTTTTACTTTTTACATGGGAAAACATTAATGATGCTGACATTGGAGACAATTAGACAGTGTCGGCCAATTGTTTTTAGTCAGCTTTCTCTCACATCTGTGGTGTCTACAAGCAAGAAGGGCCATTGTTTCTGCAGGCCTCCGTCGCGCTTTGGCTCTTTGTGCTAACCGTCAATCTCTTGCTGAATATCAAAGCTGTGAGGAAATTAGAACAGACCAGCTCTACTGCACCACACTAAAGCTTAGCAGGGTGCATCCACTATGCTACTAATTAGGCAGTGGCCAACAAAATAACCTGTCAATGTGTGCTTGCCATTTCCCACACACCTGCATTTCATACACTAATAAGCGTACAGCCAGAGAGAGAAAGGGATAACTGCTCAAGTGTGAAAAATGAACAAAATATAACAGTGTTTCTCTCCCCACCTATACTACTACCAATTACCATTTAACATTAGGTAGAATCAACATGTCGGAAGAAATACAATACAGTATCTGAAACTAAAGAGGGGGTAGGACGGGGCAAAGCCACACATAGAGTGTATTAATGTTTGCTGCAGAACACCACACTGTGGAATCTCTCGTTATTTATATGAACCAGGAGGCTGAAAATGATCGTGATTAGGGTTTTTCTATTCACGTCAGCTGGGGGAAAAATCCATATTTTAGCTATGTATAAAAAATGAATGAATAAACACCGTAGCAAATAACATCCAGCGCTCTTCTAACATACCCCATCCTTCTCACACGTCGATGCAGCTAAGCCAACGCAGACTGGGCCCTTAGTATCTCTCTTATTTGCTTTCATTCACCCGGTTGAAAGCCTCTCAGAAACTTTGTGCGCCATCTTTCCAGAGTGTAATTTCTTCCTTTTAGCCACATCAATCAGGATGTTGGTACCAGGTTGCCTGCATGACCTATTACAGTCGTGCAATTTTTTCCTATCATGAATCTTTTCCCTACGAAACACATGGTTAGAAAACTTCTAGAAACGGCTTTTCATTCCAAGATATAAAAATGTGCGAAACTGCTCTGCTACTGTTGTTATGAAAGGGCAAGGAGGGATGCTTATGCGGTGATTACAAATATTGAATCTGAGAAAGTCTCATCCTCAACAAACAGAAATCAGTCTCATTACAATCTTTGTAATGGAGTATTGCTTAGAATTCAGAAAACTCCTACTTACAAACCTTTGTAAATTACTGGGTCTTGTGCAATAGAAATTCACACACCATATATTTCCTTCCCTTTCCCCAGCTTTAATGCCTGATCAGATTGCAAGAGTGATGATTTAGAAGTGATAGGTGCTGAAAACAAAGCAGGGCATGAGTATGGATATTAAGTCAGGTGCAAAATACCCAGGGCCAAGCTGTGAAGTCCATTACCTCTGCTGTGGATCTGGCTTGGCTGAATTCAACAATCCAAACCTTGAGCCCTTTTTTTTTTTTTTTTTTTTGTCCCCTTTGCACAAACTGAAGAGGTGGAAATGCAAATTTACTTGTGTAAAACATGGAGATTCCCTTGTAGGTCTCTTTCTCACTCCATCCTGATGTATGTACTTAAATTTGCCTTTTTTTTTTTTTTTTTTGGCTGCAAGCTTGAGCTTTGGGGAATCAAGTGGATAAATAGCAGAATTTCCCCTAGAAAGCACCAAGATGTATAGATGTCTCTCACTCCTGAGCAGCCGCCCTGCCAACTGCCTTTAATGTATAGCTGATTTAAAAAAAAAAAAAAGAAATGAAAACTAGAAGGGCCTAAGCAACGTGTGGATTTAGCTGTTTTCTTCTACAAGAAAAATCACTCCATCTCAATATGTAGGAGAAATGACTATATTGTTATGCTATCCTTGATGGAAATCATACAATAAAGGCCAATATTCAAATGGTATTTGTTAGATACTTTTGAACACCACTCTGCCTTTCATTAGACTTTATCCAGGAGCAGCATTTTCAATTATAAATAAAAACTTTCTCCGCCTCTTCCCACTTGAGCTCAAGTACAGAAGGCCCCTATTTAAAATGCAGCTCCCGAGCAGGCCACCAGGCCGCCTGTTCAGCTGCCAGTGGCTTTTGTGTACAAAGATGTTAATTGGTCCTAATCCCCTCCTAGAAGCTGTTTTGGTAGCCTGACCTGGCACCCCAAAGGACACCTTGGTGTGAAAAACTAAAGGGCCCATTCAAAAGAGAGTGAAAAGCGGCACTGAGCATTCCAACACATTTTAATTTCAGGAATTAAAAAAAGGGAGGGTGTAGCTGGAGGGCTGTGGCAGCAGGGGGACGGCACACAACATCCTCCTGGTTCTGAGCTGGGTGTACAAAGCAGGAGGAGCGGTGAAGTAAGCTCAGCAAACACCCCTAACGCACAAAAAGCCGGGGCTGCGTGCGGGTCAGCCCCACGTTTGGATTTTCCTCTTCCACGTTGGCATTGCCAGTGGGAAGGCCTGGGGTTGTGGAAGGAGGAAACCGAAGGCATCGTGAGGGCCCAGCGTGGCCTCTCCCATCGCTTGTGGGGGAGCTGCACAAGGCGAGGCTGAATAAGGGCCCAACATGGCCTCTCCTTCACCCAGAGGGAGCTGCACAAGCCCAGGATGAATATGGGCCTGATATGGCCTCTTCATCGCCCAAGCGGAGCGGCACAAGCTCAAGTCAAAGCATGCTTCCCTGTGCATTCCACTTGCCCTTTCTGGGCCACAAATAAGCACCCGGCGTATGAAGTAGAGAAGACATTGTTATTAGGCATTTCCAGAGCAGCTGGAGGGGGAGGTGGGGGAAGAGGTGAGGAAGGAAAAATGGAGAAAAAAAAAAACAGCTATTATGGCAATCTTATAATCAAACCTGCAGAAGAAATGTTAGATGTAAACAATCCCCCTTAGGACGCTGTAAAATGCTATCTGTTCAGCATGCCATTGTACAAAGTGTACATTTACAGCTTGGGTGGTAAATTATGCTAATAGAATGCACAAACCTCAACCGCGAGGTTTTGGATTTTTTTACGCAGTTCACAGATCAACTTCATAGGTCAAAGGAGTTTGCCTCCCACAGCCTGATAAAGTAGAAAGATATGAAGTGTGCGTATTATCATAATCTTGCTGAATGCGAGTTTTTAGATGGAATTAATTTGGTATATTTTCATCTGTGCATTTGTTCATAGTGAATCTTTTTTCATTAGACACTGCTCTGGGCAAGGACAAAACACTTAGGAGAGTCTTTTCATGGAATTCTTTCAAGGTGTTAAATATAAAAACCCAGTAATAAAAGCTTCCATAGAACATAGATGTACACAGAAAAAAAAAAAACTACAGTAGCAATTCTTGCACCAAAGAACAACTACTCAGATGTACTTTTTCACGTATGTTTGCAACACAGGAAAAAACTCAAGGCATATAGAATGACAGATCCCTTAACCAGCAAACTTGTTATTTAAAAAACAAGGACTTGCAGTTAGAAATAGAAGGTGAGACAAAAGCACAATGGTTGCACTAATTGTGTCAAACCAACCAATCAGCACTTCCTCCTAATGCAGTGCGCTGAAGGAATGCTGAGTACTCATTTGGACATAGCAGCAAAGAAGATCTCTGATGTTGGAAGGTCTGGAATTGAGATTGCCAGCATCTTTAGTGCTTGTATTCTGAAAAATTAACATTTTTTAATGCCAAATAAAGAAACCAGAGATTGAATGTTTCTGGTTATCTCACGGTGTGTTTTCAAAATGAATGACTGATTCATCATCGTCATCATCCCTGGCTTGGCTCTCTGTGCCAGCCACTTTAAAATGTTGAGCTAAGAAATATTTATAGGGAACATCACAGGACCACAAAGGTATCTTAAAAGGTGGGAAAAGTGAATGATCAGGCAGAATAAATTTTTTTCTCAGAAACTGAACGATGAGGTGAATGGAAATGTCAAAAACTAATTGCCATTGTTGAAGTGTTACCATTCCTTTGCACTCAGAGTATTTTTCATTGTGAGGCATAGGCATGGATGTCAATAACTTTGGATGTTTTATGGGATTATTTCTGTTTTAATCTACTCCTTCACGGCACAAACAAAGGCAAGAAGAAGGAATTCAGAGTGACCCTGGAGCAGGGTGCTGACAGGTGCAGCTACCACGTGCTGCCCTGAGACCTACCTGGGAAGCTGCCTACAAGCACAAGGTATCTGTGCCTGGAAAAAGAGACGTATTTGAAGCATTTCAACAACAACAAAAAAGTCCTCATTATAAACCAAGCCTGAAGTCAGCAGAACGGATGGTGTGCACTGACCAAGGAATGCTGCTGTAACCCCACCTGTGTCTCCCACCGACCTGTCAGGGCTCTTGGGTTACATAGGATCCAGAGAATAAGATGAAGTTTAATGCAAAGCAAAGGCTTTCCCTGAGAAACAGTCTGCAGCATTAGGAAAAGGAAAATCCAAATATTTCTTATTTCCAGAGAGAGGGAAAAGTCAGTGCTCCGAAGCACCAAGCTTTGGAGGTTTTCCTTGGGCTTTCTGATGAAGCTTGTGGTCTGCTACGAGTCCAGTATACGTAAAGCCATGCTTTCCCCTATTATTGCACTAAAAAATAACAGGGAGAGAAGTGGCCTCTGAACACTACTCTGGTGTCCTTGGGGAGGTGAGTGCATACTGTGTATGTTGAACTTTTTTTCCTCCCCATTCCAATCATTTCCCTTCACTCCCCCTCACAGTCACAGCTCCAATGGTATTTCAATCCAGTTAATGTATGTGTGTTGTAAATGTCACGGGGGTTAATCTCTACCAAGCTTTTAAGAAAATAAATCAGCATTCTGACTGATTTGATACTTAAAAAAAAGTTTCCACCCACTCTTCCTTTCTTCTCTTGACATGGCAGGAGGGGTATTAAACTCTGGGTGAGCCTATAGGAAACTATTGGGTATTTGCTGTTAGCTCTGCCAGGTGGCAAAGACCCACAAGAGTATACAGCTCATTTTTATGGCAGATTAACATAATAGAAAGATTCCTAAATGAGGGCCTGATCCTGCTGGGTCCTGTCTGTCCCTGCTGATCTCTACTGCAGATGCAAAAAAAGATGAAGAATTTAAATGAAAGAATGCAGCAGGGGCAGAGTGTGCTGTGGGATTCCAAAACTTTGAGCTGTATGCAGCCTCTGTCGGTTCTTAAAGATGCATTTTCCGCCTTTGAATTTACATTCGTGGCTTTTCTGGAAGGAAGGTTTCCACAGCCACACTCACATCTGCTCGGATCAACTCCCAGGGTGCTGAGGCTGGCCTAAGACATGGGCAGAGTGGGCAGCAGGGTGCAGAACAGTCCTTGTTGCCTGCTTGCAGGTATCAGTGAGCCCAAAACCAGGCAGTTGTGCTGTCTTTGGGGAGTGGGGCTCACAGTGCATACAATACAAGCTGCTGCAAAACTGACCTAGGCTTTCCAAAAGGATGCTAAATATTGTGCCTGTGGTTTTGTTGGCAGACAAGCCTCCAGGGACCACACAGGTAAATAATGCACCTGTGTTCTGCACACCCCATATCTCTCTCTTCATACTCTGAAAGAAATATACTTTTGAGATGGGGCCAGCATATGACTTTTGATGATAATCTGTCACAAAATCAGGAATGAAACATTTCAGCTTGGGTGCCTGATTGTATTACAGCACACTCTGCGATACTTACTGGCATCGAGCCCCAGGCTGAGAACCCCTGTTAAGAGGAGATGTCAAAAAACTCTGGACTGCTTTTGCTCCCAGATGGGGTACTCTGTCCCCCAGCTCAGACCCAGATGATAACAGTGGATTCTGTGAATCAACTAATTCATTCTCAAAACTTTCCATTCAGTTTACTCTTTATCTTTTTTTCTGCAAAAGTCTGGCATTATTCAGACGTGAAGGTTTTCTAAAGCAGATTGAGGATAAAGTGCCAAACTTGTTCTCTCTAAATAACTTACATGTCCAGAAAACTGAATAAGCAGTGAATACACAATTTAAGGAAAATGAATCTACTTCTGTCCCCAAAAGCACAGCAAACCTAGGGGATGTAGCTTGGCTTCCTGTATTTGCATTTCCTCCACACAATGAGTGGATCTAGTTACATTTGTTTCACCTTTCAGCTATTTCTCCAATTTTCCTTTCTGAATGGAGGAATTTATCCCTTTTTTTTCTCCCAGAGTCAATGCTGGGGAGGGAAGCAAAGAAGTTATCAAAGGGGGGAGGGTGGGGAGAACAGCCTCGCCAGAGCTAAGGCTGTAATTACTTTAGAAACATAAAGGTCTATTCTCTCATTGCTGAAAAAGGGGAATTACACACATAACTTCCATTAGCATTAATGGGACTCACCTACATAAATCCCTGGTACATCAATGGGTGAATAGATCCCGTATAACTATAGGTACTGTTTACTCAAAGGAAGTGTGTACCAAAGCAGACTGCCTAAATCAGGATAGAGTGGGTGAAAGCTCTACCTTACTCATTTCATTGTCATTTGCTCTTGAAGGGCAATTATCAAGAAATTATCAGGTAGTGGCATCTTAATATCATGCTCTCCTGCCTTTTTACTTCTTGTCTGACAAAGGCAAAACCTGACAGAATGTAAAATATTTTCCTAATGGGTTTTTTCCTAGTTGTTTTCCTGCTACCCCACCAGGTTAGTTTTTCTGCAAACAGATGTACATCATTTGCATTTGTTCTCCTCTGCTCTATCTCTGCATGTGATTTTGAAGGCCGGTATGATTTATAGCCAGTAATGTACTCAAGAACTTTATCACTTTTTCTTTTCATGAGTACATGAGAGAAATAATTCACTGGGGCTCTTTTATTTGTTTGTTTGCTTTCAAATCAATTTGCTGTTCAGAATGGCCAGGTGAATGCCTTGCATGAGCATCCCTCCAAAGACAGCATACAGCAGGGGTTTCATGTTTGCCATTTCTGTTGCACATAGTGCAAACTCTCACTGGATGAATGTGAGCACATGAAAGAAGAGAACTGGCAGCACCAGCTATCCATGATATGTTGCGCTGCTCCTGATTTTAGACTGATAAGACAAGAAAAAATATTTAGGAGGATTCAGGAGCTACAAATCCCTGCCTGAAATTTTACAGCTCTAAGAATTACCCTTCAGCTGCCTGCTCTGCTGCACGTCTCTCCTTCTTTCCTTGCTCTTCCATGGTCTGTAGGGAGCCTGCTGCCTGCTCAGATACTTCTTTGCTGTGTGGTTTTTTTTGGATGTGAATATCATTGCCTGCTTTGCTGAGAACACTATCTCTCTGTGAGGGATTCTTCAGTCAGTCTGGGGTACCATGCATCCCCTCCAAGCACAGTAGCAGTCATCCTTTACTCAAAGAGTGACCAGTTTCTATTACTAAATGTAAGGACAAAAGGAGGAGCAGCAGAAAATGAAATCTAGATCAGTTTGGGCCTGGTGCACACACCAGGGACCAGAGTAGATGGCAGGCTAGGGTTTAAAAGGCAACACAGCTAATGTGAGTGGCATGAGTCAGATCAATATATCATATTTGGAGAGGGAAATCATTCAGGTCAGTCTTGCAGTTCTTTCAGGCGTCTGCAGAGATCATATCACATCTATTTAAAATGTGAAGCTCCTGGTTCTGCAAGTCAGAGGCAATAATCTCACTGACTTTGATGAGGGCAGAGTTTCACCCACTGTCAAGATGCAGCGTGAGGATGGGAGCACTCATGTTGCCTTGTTTCATTCTTTGCAGCTGCCCTTTAGATGATTCCCCTTTGAAACAAAGGCATTACCCTGACTGTACAAGTAACACCTGTACGGGTCAGTAACAGCCTGCCTAAGGACTGCAGAGGTCACCCTGCCTGGTTCCTGTGTGCTCCTGTGCACTGCCAGGAGCAGGGCCAACAACAAGGGAGAGATTTTGGGAGAACCAGAATCTGCTATGGTTAGGAGCAAGCATCCTACAAAGGTCTTACAATTCATCTGCTTAGCACAGCAGGTAGTCATTTGAAGCGTACAGTATTGACTTTTCTTGGAAGCATTAACTTACCTCTTGTACTGGGCTGTTTATTTTTGTACTGAGCTTCTGCATCTGTTGGAAGCTCCTCATATAGGCACCTGTGCCCAGATTATATCTATGTAAGCTGTGATCAGGCAGGAAATATATTTTAGGTACGCTATTTTTGTCTTCTGAAGCACAGAAAACTGCTGTATCATCCAAGCCTGATCATAATAAGAACCAGATACAAAACAAACTGTGATTAATAGAAAGCAATGCTTTAGCTAGTTCAGCACTACAGAAATCCCTTTCCTCATACAAAGCAGCTAACAAACCTTACCTTCTCTTCAAAAAGAAATCGTGACACAGTTTGGTCCCCAGGTGATGTAGTGCTTTGTGTGTCAAATACAGGAAGCCTCCCAGGACCAAGTAATGCAGGTTGGCTTTATTGGTGACTATACATACCACATTTGTGCACAACTGCAGTAGACGCTTATCAGACACGTAACCCCCATCTCAAAGAGGTCGCCTGAATAGACAAGGGTGGGGTACTGCACAGACACAGCTGTGAGAAAATCCTTCTCTGAGGAGCAGAGCAAGGGCTAGAAGGTGCTCACAGTGTTGTGCCCTGAGGGGGCAGAGGGTCTTGCTGTCATTGCTGTCAGACAGCTGTAGAGCTTGGGTCCGTACCAGTTCCCTGACCTCCAGGTCTAGTGCTGTGGTCGTAAGTCCATCTCCGAGCTACTGCGTGGAATTAAATACTTTATAAACCCAAGGACTGAGTAGTCAATTGCATCCTCCCCCTCCCTTTTATTTTGTCACGGAGTTTTATCATTTTAAATCCAAGTTCTGCAGAAAATGACCTGTCAATCCATGAGAAATAGCATGAGTCAAAAGCAAATATATGCACGATACGCACCAAAAAGATCTCTTAAAAATACATGTAATTAGTGGAAAAAAAAAAAAGCTATTTAATTTTTCACTTATACAGTCATTTCAAAAAAGGATTTAGACCATATGACATATTTTCCCATAATACAAATCCTATTGACAGAAATAAACCGCAAATGTAACCGCTAATAAATCTCTTCTCCTCTGAGAATAGCTCCTGCCACCAGTCGTCTCACTGATGCCAGCTTGGGGCTTTTGATTCCTCCTAAAAATGCATGTTTGTGCCCTTTTCACACTACTACCACTCTTTAGCATTTCTTCCAAGCAAGCAGAACCATATCAATTTTGGGGTTTAACTTGTAAAGGCAAAGAAAAGCTTCCCCACTTTAGCAGTATTCCTCAGCCAACAGACCGTGATGCCAGTTGCTGGTCTCAGCCATAATTATTGAACCATTTTTTCCTTTAGAAACACACAATTATTGAATTCATTGTAGACATACTGTATGTACTAACTTAATTTTAGCCGTATAATCTCATAATGGACATCAATGAATAGAGGATTAGTCAAAACTATTAATAAAGAGATATATCGGGCCCTTCAATATTTTCTTTTAAAAGGCACAGTAAGCTTCAAGTTCTGCTTCTGTAGCCAAGTCTAAGTACCCTGCCTGCATAGTGGGAATCGCAGTAGGGGCAAGAGGGAGAAATCACTCCCTTTAAACTGTGGATTAGAAGAAAATTTACCTCGCTGTTCTGCCTGTAGCTTTAATTTTGCAGCAACAGCCATGTCTTAGCATCTCCCTCCTTCCAGGTCCCCAGAATCCTCCTGAGGGTGACATGTGAATCATGAACTTGGGGTCTGTAAGGGTGTGAGGGCTGTAACTGTGTGGGGTTGGGCTGGGGCTATGTTGGCGTGACAGCAGCAGAGATGAGTAAGTTGACCTGTACCCTGAATGTTGGCAGTCGAGCACAGGTGTCCAAGTGTGCTGAACCTCCAAGGGCAATCTGCTCTACGTGGGAGCACACAGCCAACAGGAAACTTCTTTTATGTGTGTGTGAACTCACATGTACATGTTTAGGCCTTAGGATGAATAAAAGCTTCAAGAAATTTGCACAGCAACTTCCCCTGAAGGTCTGATTCAGTGCATAAAAACCTGCTAACTGCGGGAACTGGACTGGAGTGTAGGAGAGCTGCGCTTAAAATGTATTTCACAATATGTTGGAACGTGGTTTGGAAAATGGGGACCAAGAGCAGAGAAGTAGCCACCATCTTTGTGCTATACGTTCTTCATTCATCATCCTTTCCAATATCAAATGACCTCCCCATCTTCTGAAGTAGTCAGGACCTCTTCCACTACTCTAATGCCATTATGAGAACAGACCAGGGATTTCTTCAGGAAGATCACACAATGCTGAAGAAACTGTCTGTCCTACCCAGCCCATATTCAGCAGCTTCATCCCAGCCTGGCAGAGACTGGAGGTGGGAGCCTTAAAAAAACATCCTACAACACAGGGCAGGACCAGAGGAGTGTATTATTCCCGAGGTCTGATATCAGCTCCTGCATGGTGGCAGAGGCAGCCCTGTTTAGCATGTAGAAGTGCTGGCTGGACACTGCAGTACTTAAGAACTGCTGGCAGAGCTGAGGGGCAATAGCTGTCACTTTATTCTGCACACTTAACTCCTATTAGTATTAATAGAGCTGCACACAAGCAGTGAGAGCAGATCATGGCCTGCAGCTATTTATATATTTCTGCCTCATCTCTTGTCTTTTATGGCATTGTTCATTGGTGTCACCCGTAAGCTTGCAGTCATTGTGTTTCTATTTTGACACACAGAAGAGTGCCCATCTGAAATTTGATAAAGGTAAATGGGAAGCATACATTTAAAACTGAAGTGTAGTCTTCAATGAGGGAAGTGAATTTCCTTAAGTAAACGCTGCTGCTGCACAGCCCCTGCTCCCGGTCTCTGTGTGGCCCCAAGAGCTGCTTTTTGTAGGCTGCTGGTGCCCTCACCATCTTGTGCAGAACTTGTTTATTTGTATTGCAGGGGCACTTAGAGCTTCCCGAGGAGTGAGATCCATTGTGCTGTGTGCTGGGCACACAGCTGAATTGGAACGAGCACTGCTTTCTCTGTGAGTGCTCTAGAGAGAGAATAGATCATTAAGGTCACTTGTTTTCCTTACAGAGGCCAAAGCAGGATTGATTCCTATGTTATATTCTATCTGTGCATGTATTTTTCCTTCCTGGTTTCAAATGGCCAAGGTGCTGAGACATTACTGACTTCTCTTATGAGATTCTTCTGCTAATCAGACGTCTCATTTGTGTAAAGTTATGCCTGAATTTTTGAAGTTTGCTTTCAAAAATGTCAGTCTATTATTCCCAGACAGGGAAAATTCATGCAGAGAAGGAAGCTTATTGCAGAGGGAAAGGAAACCTCGGCCCCGGCGAGAGCAAAGAAAGGATTGGAGGGGGCAGCCTGAGTCAACCACCAGAAGGGTCTCACCAGCTCTTTCTACCTCCACCCACTTCTAGACACTCCTGGACATGTTTGAGACAGAACCATTGAATCCATTCAGCACCACAGCATTGTATCCATTCAGAGAAATGCACTTCAACAGGGCAACCGCCCTTAAAAACAGACCCATTGTTTCTTGTAAAAGCCTCATTGAAATCTGCGCATATAACTGGCTGCTGTTTTGTGAGTTAGCTATACTTGCATGTTACTGATTTGAAAGTGAATTGCTCTTTGGAGGGTTATTTTGCTTGAAATACAGCTTCTCAACAAAATGTTCCTCCTTTCTTCAATAATATCCTTGTGGAGATTCCTTCCTTTGGAAAGATGATCAATACAACTTTGTGAGCCGGGATCTGATATGAATTTGTGTCATCGAGGGAATCAGAACTCTGGTTTAAGGTTTAAGTTCTTGGTGTTTGCACTTTTACTAAGAAGTAGTTTTACCTGATTTGCCCTCCAGAAAAAGACACAATCACGCAAGAACATGTACATTCATTAAGAGACTACTCCTGCATGCTTTCAGTAAACAGTAAGGATGGCTAGGCTAGCAAGAGTTGTTCCCAAGGCACAAGGAAGAGGCATTCTTCACGCTGCATTTCTTGCTACCATACAGTCTTGCAGTAGTAGATTTGTAGTCCTAGCAATTCTAAGCACAGAATGAAGACTACGGCAGAGCCAGCAACCAGACCCAGTGACACTCATTCCCCCAGGTGACAGTGCAGAGCAGGAAGAAAAGATGTATCAGGTCCGGGAAGCATAGGTCACAGCTACATTTACCAAAGCTCTAGTTGGCTTCATTAATAATACATAGAATTCTCCCAAATTACCAAAGTTATCATATGTTGTAAAGGAAACCCAGCAAATACTTGTCATGTTTAAATAAATGAGGCAGTGTGCCAGCCTTCACTTGCTTTGATATACCAATAACAGTGATAAGCAAGTTGTATTTAGCTTGCTTGGACCGTTGTCCAAGGTGGTGCTTCTTTCAAGATACAGCTATATTCTGAGGGGTTACACATGACATGCCTACCCTGTAGTCCCTTAAAAGGGGTTGCACCTACAGCCTATGGATCAGATACTTCTTCATCCCCACTTCATATGGCTCCCAGATGTATAGTTTGTTTTTTTTTTTCTAGAGTTATTTCTGTGTAGGATGGAGCTGTGGGCTGAGACTGGCTTAAAAAGCCATTCAGCCTTCCATTAGGGAAGAAATTTCCATCTCCACTTTCAAATGAAGGGTTAAACAAACCTGTGGCAAATTTGAGTGCTTCACAGAATGTGGTAATGGAGTTGATGCCATGTGGATGGCAGAAAGTGTACACGATATTGGCCAGTCGTTTGATACTGCCACTCTAAAGGCCCCAAGAATTAGACCAATTTCACAGTAGAAGAGGTGCCTGTTTCTCACATTTCCTTTCACAGTTGGAGTCCTGGTCACTTGTTGATCTTCTGTCCTCATAAAATCTTTCCAGTTCATTTAAAAGTTGGCTCTCTTGTGCATTTCCTAAATTCTTTTTGAAGCACAAGGTTTGAAATGCTTCCACACTTCTGAGACCCAAAGGGCAAAACTAGAAACTGAGCACCTTGACCCCAAAGGGGTTACAATGCCAAATACAGTCTGACAGAATTTGTTGTAAATGGGGCTGCAAGATCATGCTCCAGTATTTAGCCCCAGATAAATGGTAGCTTCTACTCAAAGCTTTCCCTTCCACTGTCTCTAGTGCAGTTCTGTGATACAAGCTGGAAGTTCTCAACTGCAGAATTCCTAAACATGTTAAAAAATGCTATTCTCCTGTGAAAAACTAACTACTAACTAACCACTAAGGCTGGTAAATTATTTTCTGCTAGTAAAAATATTTCTTCTTTCTATGTAATTTTAGAAAATATTACTACTCTTCTTTTTTCCTAGCATGGTCAATGAAAATAGATGTGCTGACTGTGCTACTCTCTTTTTTCCCTCTCTCTCAATGCACTCTGTGTTAGCTGTGCTTGGAACTGAATGTTTGTTGCATAGCAATAGGCCACATTATATTAATCACTAGTGATCGTTTAGTATTCTACTTTAGCCATCGTCCAGTTTTTCAGCTGACCTGCCATTGGTAAATTATAGAATACTTTGCTCCAAAAGCAAAGTTTCTTTGATGGCTCTTTAAATTGTTAGATAGGCTAAATCACAGCACCTCATATATACTGAATGCCATTGAATTCTGGGCCTGAATTCTGAACGTATAGGAAAATTTGTCTGTTCTTAAGAAACAGTTCGAACTATGGAATAGGGATGAATGCAACTCCAACAGTCCTCTGCTGTGCAGAATACACCAGCTCTAGAAAGGTACATTAGAAATCCTCCAGCAGATTAACTCTTGCATTGAGACTAAAGATATTTCTTGCTAGTGTTGTTGCAAGATGTATTAAAAGGAACTAACTCATTTGATTGGTATTCAAAAACAGGCTGTCAGGAATTAACAGATTTGATATTAACCTATATGCAGTTGGGTAATCCCCATGCTGTGCCGAGTACCACTGCCTGCCAAATCAAACTGCAAGTACAGAAGTCTCCATCTTCTTAATCTGCAGCTGTTAAATAGGAAGCACATCATATATAAGCATTTTATCTTACATACGTTGAATTATGTTTTCTCTTTCTTCTGGTATTTGTGACCTCTCACCTCTAATGCTACGAATCTTCACATATCAACCAATTACAGTAAGACATCTAATAATTCTTCATGAAAAGTCAAGAAAATCCTAGCTGAAACTTTTGTTGTCTCTACCTTTGAATCTTAACCAATGAAGTTTAGAGTAATGATGGTAAAAATACTAAGCTCTTCACCAGTATAGCACACTAAAGTCATTTCAGGAACTTGATTGAAAGAGATCATACTTCCCATCTACAAAATTTAGGGAGCAGTGTAAAGAGTCAGAAATACTTCCTCAAGGACCCCTCCATGTTGGTGTAGTTTACAGGAGATAAACTGCTTTATGCTCTTATTCCTTAACTACTGCCTGTTCTGGGTTTGTTCTGCTGTTGGAAATCTCACTGCTTTGGCCAACAGCAGTGATCACGGCCAGTCTTATTCATCACTGAAAGTTTCCATCTTGCCTTCTTTGTTATCTGTGTAAGCATGCCAATTAGTCATGAAGTTGGAAATGTTTCAAGGATTCTCTTAGCAGAAGTGTGTTTATGTATAAATATATCCAGGATGTTAACTTCTTGGAAGCTCTAAAACAACTAAATTCCTTAAATCTCTTATTCATTAATATAGTCTCATGGAAGTTAACAGTGCCATTTAACAGTGGTGCGATATCCACAGGCAGAAAATTATCATTTATCTTGGTTTTAATGTAAACTAGCATTACAGTTCATTAAAGAGCTTGACATTCAAGCTATAGTTTTCAGCATTTACTCTATGCTGAAGTATAGAAAAGCTATTTATTGTTGTTATTCATATTAAAGCAGTGCTTTCTGACTGGCCTAATTATGTAAATGCATAGCAGGAGAGAATTTGTACCTGCAAATGGTATAAAAGAGAGTGGGAGGAGCACGTACGGGGGAAACAAATGGACAAAGTGCTAGAACCGGGGCTATGCAAATGCCAGCCTAGGTGAGCGCAGTCTAGCCTAACTGACTGACACAGAACGATATTCCTAGCAGGTTGCCAGACACAACTGTAGGTCTGGAAAGAGCAATGGAGACTTAAGAAACCCCTGATGTTCCGCGCACACGCGGGGACGCGGCCACGGGGCGGGCGCTGTCCGCGGTGCTGAGCCCCAGCGGCGCCCGAGGTCCGAGCCTCCACGTCCCCGTGCGGGTACTGCTTCTCCCCGTGCAAGGATGGGAAGGCTTGCTTCGTTGTCTCGCTTCTTGCATCTGTATTTGGTGGAGTTGGAAGGCCACGGATTCGCTGTCAGTTCTCAAGTTAAGAGTTGTCTGTGACTTCATCGTGCTCCTTGTGGACAAGACAATGCAAAGTCCAACAGAAGCCTACCAGACACGACAGGGCCTGCTACTCTGCTTGGGAGCAGGTTTCTCTCTGAATATACATAAAGAAGACACTATTGATATTGCTCTTAATTTATTTTCACAGCATCGCTGGTATTCAAGATACTTGCACAAAAATCTTCTCTCTAAAAGTGTCATACCTTTTGTCTTCATTGTCTGAGCTGGTGCATTGTGTCTTCCCATCTGGATTCACGTGCCTGACTGTCCTACAGGTGAAAAGGCAGAGCTAAAGCTCAAATCTTAGTTTTTATACTAATCATGCTCTGATGGATTTACTGTTTGACTCACAGAAATGTTTTCAGTCAGTCACATCATCTTCTCATAGAAACAGTATTCACTGTCCCCCAATGCTCGCAGTGAGTAATTACATACTCAGAACTGACATTCAAAGAAAGAGCTTCATAGGGACATAGTCTGAAGAGCACAATTTCAGCATCTTCCATGGAGGTTAAAGCATTTCTTCATCACTAGGTTTGAAGCAGATTTATAGCAAACGCTGTACACATTGAGATACATGTTGCATGCAGTTCTGGGCTCCACAATATAAAAGGGATGTTTAAGTCTCTGAAAGAATCCAGAGGAGGGCAACTAGGCTGGTAAAGGGCTGAGGACACTTGAGTTGTGTAGTCTGGAGAAGAGATGGCTGAGAGGCCTGTTGTATTGTATTGTGTTGTATTGCATTGTATTCTATTCTACCCTATTTTATCCTATTCATCTTTTCTCTGTTAGTCCAGTCTGCTCAAACAGCTTTCATGTGTTTGTTCTCAGTGCTGAACATATTTTTAGGCATTGACGACGTGCCATAGAAGAGTTTCCACTGTCTGACTAGATGGCCAGTAGACACCTTTTCTTCCATATATAAATCTGAGGCTTTGCTTCTGTGAAGGTCTGTATGAACAGTACAAGGCTTTTCCCTGGAGCAGCTTCGCTGGTAGATCTGACTGTCATGATTCTGGATAAAAACTTCATTATCTAATAGTGGAAATCAAATACAGCCGAATGTGTAAGCTGAAAATATATCCCTTTGCAATGGATAAATTTCACGCTATAATTTTGAATCATTTCCCTTAGATTTTTAGTCACTCGGATCTCCCAATGCGCTTTAAAAAAGAAAAGTGGTTATAAACACAAATTGCCTATATTGAGATAGGAGCAACAGTGTCATCTGTGTAGATCATCTGCTCATAAAGCACTATTTAAATTCTATCTGACAAGGGATCTGATTTCATCAAGTAAATCAATAGGAGAATTGGCAAGTGGGAGAGAAGCAGATAAACACACTGAGTTTCTCAGGATCTTGTACATACTAAAGGGTAAGTAACTCATTTATCTCATGCTATTTTCTGTAAGCCCACATCAGAACTATGCCAATAGAATGAAGCATTAAGTATGTGCAAGAACATATTTAAGTGGGAGTGTATATCAGCTCTCTAGTAAATAATAATAATGACAGTAAGGATATCTAAAATGACACAGTGCATTAAGAAAAAATAAGTGTAATCCCTTTTCATTAAAAATGTTTCACTCCATGGGGCCAGTAATCCAAGACTGTTTTCACAAGACTCTGTTGTTTTAACAGCTGTGTCCACGGTATGAAGTTTCACATTTGTAGCTTGAGCACAATTAAATTCCCCCTCAACACCTGATGAAATGGGTTCTTATTTACTAATTCATCTCAGTAATCAGGTGATCTCGAGGATGCTTATAATGCTGTGTCCAGAGAAGAGTAGAGATTATCTTTGGAGTATGCACTCAGAATGGCTAGGATTGCCTGTTTATCCCCAGTTAGCTCTCTGCAGAAACAGACACTTTCTTCTACCTTCTTCTGACTTCCATTTAGGATTAGGTTCATGAAATTGTTCAAAGGCCTTGAGCAGATTATGACCATGTTGCAATAGGCACTGCATAGAGGTTTTAAACTAAAAAGAACGGGCATGAAAAGAAGAAAAGAAAGAAAGATCAGGCTAGTGTCAGGAAATGACTGCAAATAGTGGATTGGATCTGACTACGGTGGTTGTTAAATTTGTTTTGGCTGAAATAAGGACTACTCTCCTGTTCTTAATTTTTTTTCTGTTTCTCCTAGAGCCATGAAGACACCCTTCCATGCTTCTGCAAACCTAGTTCTGTCCTTCACTGACCTCTCTCTGACAACATTTTTGTATGCAGGGTGAGGACTTCTTTCGTTTGACCTTATGAATGGCTACCGTCAACTTTTTCCTAGATATGATCTCAGTAGCCTTCCTGAGTTCCGTCTGTACTAGGTCACTTCCTTACAATGTCCACTCGAAATCTGTGAAGCCGCAGCTCCTGTCTTGCCAACATGATGCTTCCCAGCATGAGTTTATTTTTATACCTCTGCATTTTCTGTGTTCTAAAAGAAGACAAACACAACTAGAGAAGAAAGTTTAAAAATAGAAGAATGCCATGAGGTTTCCTTGCAAAACGTTCTGCAAATTCATGGGTGTCACCTGATACAGACAGACTAGTGGAATAAGAATTGTTAAATTCTTTTTGTTGAATGGCTTGAATGGCTTGGGTTGGAAGGGACTTTAAAGATCTAGTTCCAACCCCATTGATTCAGAATCACTGAACACACAAGGAAAAAATGATGGCCTAGCTTTACATGGGCTGGGTTGCATTATTTGTCCTCTGCTACACCTGCTTGGTGGGCTTGCTGCTTCAGCTGGAACTCAGAAATGCTGTTTCCTTCACTCCAGCTCTGGCAATTCAGAAGATGTGCCCTGTGATCCAGTCCTCTTGTGCTGGTCCTAATACCATGTGTCAGGCAAAGGTTTGTGTTCTGGGTGAGTCCCCACCGATGAGATGTTTTCATCTTCGCTCACAGCAGGGAGATCAAACAGAAGAATGGGATGCAGCGTTGAAGGAAAAAAAGGCTCTGGGAATTTATTATTTTACTGGGATTTTTTTTTTTCCCACGGAGACAATAAAGAAAAGGCAGCCCCTCTTGGCAAACAGTTATATTAAGTGCAGTTTGCAAGAACCACGCGTGAAAAAAAAGTTTAAAGGATTTTGATCATTCATATAGAAAGGAGACGAAGGAGGGGGAACGTCTAAAAGAGAATTAAATAGGAAGGAAGTGGTTTCAGAGGGTACATGGTGAAATCTGCATTGCCTGCCTATAATGACAGAACAAGGGACTAGTCACCCTGATATAAACAAGAAGATGGATACGCAAAATGTAGTAATTTTTCTTCTCTCCACAATTGACTGTGCAACTCACTGCCACTAGGAATGTTTAAGTCAACATTCAAATTAGAGTCATTCATTCATACGGATATGAAGAGCAGCATTAATTGTAACAACAACATTAACAGTAACAACCACACGCAGAAGCAATAACGCTGCGCTTAATTTTCCTCAATGCTCATCAGAAGAAAATTAACACGGGGAATAAACTGCAGATTGAAGGCTTCTTACCTCTGTGTCAGCAACGCTTCGTGTTGGCTTCAGACAGCGCTCAGGACCACGGCTGTGATGCAGGGTCATGGTTTGTATTATGGCTGCTGCGTAGACAGCATCACATCGATGGATTTCACTTTCGCTTCCCTGGTAATTTTGTTAAACACTTGCCAGTGATGGCGATTTGATTCTGTTCAAGAGTTATTCTTTTGAAGTGTTTTTCTTTTCTCTAAAGAAATAAAATACTCTGAAGTTAATCAGGGACCTTGTGTGCTTTTTTACATGTCACAAGGTCATGTATCTCAGGCTGATGACAGGGTTGCAAATGGAGACAAAGTGGCCAGGGGCTGCACTAATCCCTGGCATGAGGGAAGTGGAGGAGCAGCAAATAAAGCGGGGCCTATGTTAAGTGGGTGGACAAACGCTTTTGAAAAACCCCTCTAAATTGACTAATTCCTCTTCCCCCTACACAGACCTGGCAAACATTATCTTGTGCTCACCCTGGAGCTGATCCTGGGAGTTGTACCCTCCTGAGAGCTGCAGGACCAGACGCTGCATGATGTACCTGTGAAATAGTCCTCAGACTCAGCAGAACTAGCTGCAATAACCTGAGCATCCCTTTCTTTTGTTGTTGCTTCATCACCCTGAGTAAGCGCAGCTGCTGCTGAAGTTTGACAAGGTCTGCCTGCTGCAGAAACAATTCTCCTCTTTCCTTCAAAAATCACACTGGAGAAAGGTTTGTATCTTGTTTACTTGCTTTGCCACTAAATATTCCTCAGTTTAAGCTCAGGTGCAGCAGGGATGGGCACAAACAATGATTCCACAGGAGATGCAGCATAACACTTTTAGCAGCAGGTACTTCCAG
The DNA here is from genome assembly GCA_036925125.1 of Oreortyx pictus. NCBI lineage: Eukaryota > Metazoa > Chordata > Aves > Galliformes > Odontophoridae > Oreortyx > Oreortyx pictus. Next base: position 30,067,068 of record JAUPFR010000008.1, read on the forward strand.
CAGGGAGATTTGTGTTCATTGCTCCAGGAGAAAGAAATTCAACACATCAACACAAGCAGGCAGCGTGCCTTGCTCAGAACAGTGCTGATGCAGTTGGCAAAGAAAGAAATGAGGCTATCGTTTGTCAGCAGTTTTGGTTCAGACATACAGTACGTATGGGTATATGTAAGCACGACTTCTAATTTGCTCTATGCAGCAGCACAGCCACAGGTGGCATTCCCTCTCACTTTTTACAGAAATCAGGTGAACGTGCTCTAGTTTCCCCAGCTGCAAAAAGAGAGGGAACCCCCTGGATTTGAGGAGTGGGAAGTTTAAATACAAACAAATCATATCCTTCTCTCATGGGGCGTAGTGTGCAGCATTTTCTCTACCTCCATCCCCAGTGCAGCCTCCAAGAAAAAGCATGTTTACATATACATATATTTATATATATGTATTACAAAAAAAAAGAATGCCTCGAAGTATTTCTTTTACTGGAATGCTTAGACAAGACTCCACTGCAGCTAGGGTCACATCCTTATTCAGAAATATTTATAAACAATTAGTAATAAAAAAATTTTACTTTTCATGTGTACACTGAGGAGTACTACAAAGCTGCAAAATAAGTATTGCGGCCACGGTGTTGGTGCAGACAATCGAGCTTGACAGGGGCTTAAATGGTCCTAGATGAGAAGCAGATAGCTTTCACTAAGCATGGCTCAAGCCCTTGCCCTGGAGAGGAAAAGGGGCCTCGCAAAGATGTGTGAGGGGGGCAGAAACCCCCAGCTGAAAAGCATAAGGTAGTGGAGAAATCCCTACTTGGGCTGTGTGGCAATGGGTTTGGGTGGGGAATCGGCCCCCAACGAAACAGAAGGATCCCCAGAGTACAAGGTAAACCCATCACTCTGTTTTGGGGACCCAGGGATGTTGGTCCCCTCCTCAGCGAAGGCAGCCAGGGCCAGACTCCCTGTTCTGCACAGAGCTGCGGTGACGCTGCACCAACCACCCGAGCAAAGCAGAGCCCAAACACCACCATCTCCTGCAGGCAGCTCTGCCTCGTCACACTCCACTCTTTTCTTACTACACTGCTTCCCCTTGCACTTTTTCAACCTTGACCAGCAGCTGCGGTGTCTCCTCTTCAAATGCTGCCTGTAAAACCCTCCTTTGCCCACGTTGCCTTTACCTCAGCAATTGGAAAAAAAAAAAAAAAAAGAAAAAAAAAAAGGAAGCAAAAAGAATCATAATAATAATAAAGAAATAACCACCATGGCCGCCACATAATTCCCTCTTCATCCCGTCTGGGACTGGCCAAACTGCATCCAAACAGTGCCCCGCTGGTGGCACCCATGGAGCTGCGTGGTGATGCCCCACAGCGGCCCTGGGGGAGCCAGGAGCTTGGGGGGCTTTGAGAAACGTGGGTGCTGCCCGCCGCCGCTGCCCTGCACCGCTCTCAGGGCCGGGCTGCCAAGCGGGACGGGAGCACCAGCTGCTAAGAAAACCCTTCTAAATAGCCACCATTCCGCACGCCTGCAGACGGTGCCCTCGTGCTCGTATATATTCCTATGCACTTCAGAAGCGAGAAATACACGCGCGGCGTGCCCAGGCCCCGCACCGTGGGGCAGGGGCCGCGCGTGGGCCGGGAGCAGCGTGCCGCCGGAGGAGCGGGGCCGGGGCCGCCGGGTAATGCGGGAATGGTGCGGTGTCCCCATCCGCCCCGGCTGCTCTCAGCTCCTTCATCTGCCTAAAAATAAATAAATTAAAAAAAAAAAAAAAAAAGGGAACTAAAAATAGAAAATTAGGAGAGTTCTGTAGGGGTAGGGTCTTTCGTTTGTTTGGGTTTTTTTTTCTTGCGGCAGCGCGAGTGTTCAGTCGAGGCAATTTGGGTGCTACGAATATAAGACGAAAATACACCTAATTCCGTCGTCATATAGATATAATATATTTCACTCTCACCACATAAATACAAAACATCCAAATATCCAAAACATTCAGAACAAAAGTTAGTAGCAAGGGCTCAGCGCTCGGTTCGTTCCGTATTTCCCGACTAGTTGCCTAGAGACTTCCGACGTCAATAATTTACAATAAAATTACTATTTTCTTTCTGTCCAGCTCCTTCTGTCCACTTCTGGTCTATTATTAATTCTATGCACTACAGCAACCGTTCCACTTGTTGTCAGTCTGTTTTTGGTTACAGTTTGGTGGCACGCATTTATACAGTACGTAAACGCCATGTGTTAAATTTTAGAGAAAGAAACTTCAAACCAAAGCAAAGAAATATTATTATTTTCTTTTTCCCGAAGAATTAAGCAAATACAGAATCCCTTTTCTGGCAAATTCAAGTACTGAAATCGAACGGGAGATCGATGCGGGACGTGGTCGTGGGATACACGCGGTGGTGGAGAAAACAGCAGCGGTGGGGATAAGGCCGTTACAGAGATGTATCTTAAAGTACAAAAATAACAACAAAAGATGCGCTTTGTATATTTTACGTTCTTTTTAATTGAAGTGTGAGCGATATCCGAGAGGGTTATTTAGGAGGAAGAACGCTGACGGTTTTGTGATGCTCACTGAAATGATGTGGAGAAAGAAAAAAGAAAAAGAAATCAGAAGGGAAAAAATATAGAGACATAAAATTCGACCCTCTCAACAGATCTGGGTGCAAATCGAGTGGCGATTCCGTTCTCTCTCTGCAGACTCGTTTAGCAGAGAGGGGCGGAAGGCAAAAAAGGGCGTTGCGGGGCCTCGGGCACCGTGTAGTGCTCGGAGCGCTCCGTCCGCTGCGGGGATCGGCCGTGGAACGGAACGACGGCCGGAGAGAGCCGTGCCGTGAGCGTGTGTGTAAAGCCAAACCTTTTGTGCTTAACTCACTGAAGTCCGGAAAGAAAAAATAAAATAAAATAAAATAAAAAAAAAATAAGAAGAAGAGGAAGAAGCAAAAGAAAAGAAACAAAAAGAAAAGAAACAAAACAAAACAAAACAACCCGGGCATCACCAGGCAGCTCCTCTCCCCGAATCCTCTACGGGCATCGAGCGCCCCGTGCGCTCTCCCTTTCCTACCGAAGCGGACGAACGCACGGACAGACGGCCCCGGGCGGACGGACGGACAGACGGACGCTCCCGGCCCGGCGGGGGCTGCGGGGTCCCCTCTCCGCTCCGGCCCTCTGAAGGAGCCCGCACAGAGAGGGATGGAAGGAAGGGGGGTGGGGGGGAGGAGGGGGGGGCATAAATATCGCCACAAATAGATACTATAAATATAAATACGGGGAAGTTACTTCGAGTCAGTCCAGTGCTTTTTTCTCAGCGCTTTCTTTATTGTTGGTCCGGGAGTAGGGCTCGAAGGCGGACGAGCTCAGGTAGCGGGCCGACAGTTCCTGCAAGTTGCCCGCCAGCGAGCCCGCCACGGCCAGCGGCGCGGAGGACAGCCGCCCCGCCACCGAGCCCAGCAGCGTGGGCACCGGCAGCCCGAAGAGCCCGTGCCCGGCGGCGGCGGCGGCCGCTCCGTGCAGCGCTGCCGGAGGGGGCGGCCCCGCCGCGGTGCCGGCGCTCGGGGGGTGCGGGGATCCCCCGCTCGGAGCCGCCGCCGCCGCCGCCGCCGCCGCTGTGCCGCTGCCCGCAGCCAGAGCGGGGCCCCGCAGCGCCGAGCCCAGAGCTCCGCTGGCACAGGGCGGCAGGAGGCCGGGCAGCCCCGGCGGGGAGAGCAGGCGGCCCTGCTCCAGCAGCCGCAGGACGCTGCAGGTGGCGGCGGTCTCGGATACCACCGAGCGCAGCTCCGAGTCTTTGCCCTGGTCCTTTTTCTGCTTGGTGCGTCGGTTCTGGAACCACACCTTTACCTGCAGGCCGGGGAGAGAGGCAGGGTCAGGTGCGGAGGGCAGCAGAGGAGCCCCGATCCCCCCCCCTACGGCCCTCTGCTGGGTTAGGGGACGCCGGGAGCTTCCTGCGAGCGGATCCGGCCTTGTCCCTTCCGCTGCGGCCCCGCACGGCTCCACGCAGCCCCACGCAGCCCCACGCAGCCCCGCGCAGCCCCGCACGCCCCGCTCGGGCCGTGTCTATCCCGGGTCCGCGCTGCTCCCTCACCGCCGGGCCCGCACGGGCTCTCTCCCGCTTCCCTCGTCCCTTTAAACCCTATTTGGCTTTAAAGAGGAAACCTGCGCCCATTAAAAAAAAAAAAAAGAAAAGAAAAAGAAAGAAAACACTTCCACCTCCCCTCCCTCATCTATCCCCCCCCCCCCAAAAAAAAAAAAAAAAAAAAAAATCATGGCGGTCTCTGTAACCTACCACTATTGAACTTGTCACTGCTATCCGGCAGGGGAAAGAAAAAAAGCCAATTAGCTTGTCAGGGGGATTTATTGCTGGATGATGTTTTGCAGAAATATGAAGGTGGCTGCGGGGCCGGGGCTGCTCCCGGCGCGGTGCCAGCTCTGCCGGCGGGGCCGTTCCGCCCCTCGGACACACGACGGGCGCTCGGAGGCCGCAGCTCTCGGAGCTGTCCGCGGCGCGCAGAGCCACGCGTGTCCCCACCCGGCTCGAGGCCTCCGCTTCCCCGCGGCCGCACACGCGTGGGCAGCTCGGGCCCGGCCTCTGGCTCGACCCACTCCAACCCTCCACTCCCGGCGCCTGCGCGGGGCGCGCAAAATGCGCGCGGGACCGCGGAGCCGCCGGAACATGGGGACGCGGCATTTCCCCAGCCCACGCAGGGCCGGTCCCGGTGGGTACCTGAGTCTCGGAGAGGTTGAGCTGCCGGGCCAGCTCGGTGCGCTCACGCCCCACCACGTACTGGCACCGCTGGAACTCCATCTCCAGGCGGTAGAGCTGCTCGGCCGTGAAGGAGGTGCGGGTCCGCTTGGGACGGTCCAAATCGAGGCCCTTGGGCAGGATGATCTCTCGGATGGAACCTTTGGCATCTGGCAAAGCAAAGCGCGGTCAGCTTTACAACCAGGCGATCCCCTTCTTTTTTTTTTTTTTTTTTTCTCTTTTTTCCCCTTTTCCTTTTTTTCCCTTTTTATTTTTTTTCCCTTCTTTTCTTTTTTACTTTTTTTTTGTTCCTTTTCCTTCCTTCTCTTTATCCCACTTTTCTTTTTTATTTCCCTTCCTTATTTTTCCTTCCTTTTTATTTTTATTTTTCCTTTCCTCTTCCTAAGGGATGTAAAAAAAGCCTCTGCTCCCCTCTTTCACGACAGAGATCCCAGCCGGGTTCGGGGCAGGGGCCCTGTCACTGCGGGGCTGCACCCAAGGAAGGGAAAAAGAAACAACAAACCCAAGAGGGCAGGAAGGAGGGGACGGTGGGGCAATAAACCACCGTCGCTGAACCCATCTCGAAACGGCCCCGCTCGGCCCTCGAGAGGTCGGGATGCTTCGGGCCGGGCTTTGTGGCCTCGGTTTTGGGCGGCCCTTTGTTCCCCTGGGCCGTGGGTGCGCTGGGATCCCCCAACCGCAGTCCCCTAAAATATAAAACCGTCCATTTAGATTGTTTTTATTTTTCTTTTTTTTAATTTTTATTTCTTTAAGCCAAGTTTCCCACGCGATAAAAGCGGGGTGCGGACCGCCTGCCCACCTCCAGCATGAGAGCATCCGGGCCCGGCATCGTGGGGAATATTTTTTGGCAAAGAGGGGAGCAGGGAAGGCAGAAATAACCCCACAGAAGGCCCCCAGCGGCCCCGAAACCTTTTCTGTAGCACGGAGCGGAGGAAAGAGACGGACCCTATCGGCACCACTGCCAGGGCACAGACATCCGCGCTCCCTGAATCCCTCCCAACTTCGCTGCCCGCAAATTTACCTCCCCGCTAAAACGGAATCGGAGAGAAACACACGCCGTAATCTGCCCCTCTCTGGGTCAATCGGTCGCGCGAGGATTAAGGACTGTTCCAAGGCCCCACGTTCCGCCTTGCGCTCCCTCCTCCCCCCACATCGCACCTTGAGAAAACCACCGTTCCTTTGCGGATGTCTATTTTTTTTTTCTTTTTCTTTTTTTTCCCCCTTTTTCTTATTATTATAATTTTTTTTATTATTATTTTTTTTTTTATTCTGGAGGGAGTGAGTGCAGAACGGCTCATTTCTGGCCGAGGGAGAAAACGAGAGAAACAAACCGCCCGGCTGTAAAAGCACACAAAGCCCTTCGTCATCTCCCCACTGACTCGGGGCCGGGTGGATGCTCCCACACCCCCGCTCCGGGGACGCTGAGCGCGGCCACACGGCCACGGCCCCGCACCCTGCCCGGCCCACGCGTGGCGCGGACGGAGCGCTGCGGGCCGCGGTCGGGCGGATCCCGCTGGCGGCGGCGGAGCGGAGCGGGGAACTCCACCGCGATGCACCGCATCTTCCCGGGGCTCCTCCGCCCACCTCTCCCGGCCCGAGCCCAGGGCAGAGAGAAACGCTGCGGCCGAAATACAGCACCGTGAGCGCCGCGCACCTTCCCCGCCCCGCGGAGCACCTCGGGCTCGTACCTCTGACCAGGATCCTCCTGCAGTAGTCCGGGTCCGCCGAACCAGATTTACTTTTGTTACAGTCTTCGGTAGCTGCAGAGGCAGAAAAAGTCCCTTGCTGCTCCTTCAGAAAAGAAGTAGAGATATTTCCTTCAGCCCCTTTGCTGTCCTTGCCCTCCTTGTGTCCGTTCTTCGAGACCCGATTGGCTTCAGACTCTGTGCTGCATCTAACGTCCATTTTGTCTTGTTTCCCAAACATGTAGTGCAATAAGAAGAAGAAGAAGAAAAAAGAAAACAAAACAACAAAAAAAAAAAAAAAGGGGGGGGGGGGGAAAGAAAAAAAAAAAAAGAATAAGAATAATAAAAAGAGAGTGGCGGCGGTAGAAGAAGGCGAAGTCTCCGCTGGATATTGCACGGCTCAGGGTCACACCGCTGGGATCCGCACAGCACCTCGAGGAGGGAAGGTCGGGGTTGATCCCACTGGAAAAGCGGCGGATCCGTCTCTCGCCGCGTCCCGCTGCGCTCCGCGCTCAGGTACCGCGCTCCGGCTCCGCGCTGCTGTGTCCGCCTTATCACGGAGCCACGCGGCTGCTGGGCGCCCGGGGACGCGCACTCGCTGCTTCAATTGATTACGGGTAATTTTGCAGCCTCCACATTTAGGTTACCTCATGAATACACTAAATTGTTTGGATAATATATCAGATCGTAATGGATGGTTTGTGTGCTTGTCCCCAATCAAGCGGAGTTTAGCCAGTGAATAAACCGAAATGATTGGTCTTGCTTTCAGGAAACACACAATCAAAAGACTGAGACTTCCCGAAAAAAAAAAAAAAAAAAAAAAAGAGAGAGAGAGGGAGAGGGAGAGGGAGAGGGAGAGGGAGAGAGAGAAAAGAAGAAAAAAAAGAGGGGGAAAAAAAGAGAGAGAGAGAGAGAGAAAAAAAAAGGGAAGGGCGGGGGGAGGAGGGGAAAAAAAAAAAAAAAAAAAACTTTTGACAAGATTCACCCGGAATTGTTCGCACCATTAGCAGCCATTATTAACTTTCTTCGGTACGCCTTTGACCTCCCGATGATAGAGTGGCTTTCTCCAGAGCACGCCAAATAAATGTGAATAACGCTGCCGGGAAGGGCTGGAAAAATGCAGTTGGAGGGAAGGGAGGGGTAAAAGGGGTGTGTGTAGGGGGTGGGGGGGAAAAGAGGGAGGGGGGGGTGGGGGGGGCGGAAAAAAAAAAAAAAAAGCCCCTGCGGATCCCACCCGAACCCGGTGTGGATCCCGAAGTTGTCCCGGCGGGGGCTCCGCGGGGTCGGGCCGGGCCCGCTCAGCTCCAGTCCCCGCTGCGCTCCATCCCCGTGCGCTGCGCGCTGCGCGCCGCGGCCGCGCGTGTGCGTGTGTGTGTGTGTGTGTGTGTGTGCGTGTGTGTGTGTAATTCCGCACCTTCGCGAACACTGAACCTATTCGCAGAGGCTGCGCTCGTTGAGGGGAGGGGGGGGGGGGAGGGGAGGGGAGGGGGGAGAAGAAGGGAAAAAAGGAAAAAAGGGGGAAAAAAAAGGAAAAAAAATTAAAAAAAGAGCCAGCTTTGTGTGCAGTGGATCCAGGAGGGGGGAGAGGGAAAGAGAGGGGGACGGAGTGAGAACGGAGATAGCCCGTGGAAAATCTCAGCTGCGTGGTCCGCTGAAGGGGGAAAAAGTTTTACTCTAGCGATTTCATTGTCCGGGCTACAATATCTCTGAGAACCGCAACAGCCCGTAATCCAATAAGACCATTGATTAGGCGACAATGATTCAATTCAAGCAAATGGCCTTGTGCAAAGAGCATGCTCCAGCCCTTCTTGTCACCTTGCGGGGCAGAAGCCCTCTTCATGCTGCTCTCCTTATTCATTCCTTTATGGGAAATGTAGAACGAAAGGAGTGAAAGATGGCAATTATCTAATTGGACTATTAACAAACAATTCTCCGAGTGTGGCTGTCTGGCAGTGGTTCTCGGGCGAGGTGAAAGGCCACATGTTGCACTGCCCCATTCACAAAGCGTTTGGGGGCCTGAGAGAAAGAGAAAGAATTTTCCCTGAGAATTTTCCACACAAGCGCCGAGCACCGGGCGGGCTGCTCCTGTCACAAACCCCCCCCCCCCCCCAACCCCTCCCGGCATGTCACCCACCGACCTGTCAGCTCCCGGGGACGTCTCACCCACCTGCAGATCCCCGCCCGCCCGCACAGCCCCGCGGAGAGGCAGTCCGGGGTAGGGATCTGGGGGGGGGGGGGGGGTGGGTAGAAGAGAAGAAGGGGAAAATGCAGGATAAAGGAGGGGAAGAAAGGGTGGGGAAGTGAGGGAGGGAAAGGGGGAAAATGAGAAAAAAAGAGAAGAAAAGAAAGGAAAGAGAAAAAAAAGAAAAGAAAAAAGGAAAAAAAAAAAGAAAAAAGAAAAAGAAAGAAAAAAAAAGAAAAAGGAACTTGCTTTGGCAGGGGGTTTGGACTCGATGATCTCTTGAGGTCCCTTCCAGCCACTATGATTCTATGAAAAGAAAAGAAAAGAAAAGAAAAGAAAAGAAAAGAAAAGAAAAGAAAAGAAAAGAAAAGAAAAGAAAAGAAAAGAAAAGAAAAGAAAAGAAAAGAAAAGAAAAGAAAAGAAAAAGGAGGAGAGGAAAGGAGGAGAGGAAAAGAGGAGAGGAAAAGAGGAGACAAAAAGAGGAGACGAAAAGAGGAGAAGAGAAGGAAAGGAAAGGAAAAAGATAGCGGGAATGAATGTGGGAAAAAAAGAAAATAAAAGGTAAAAAGGAAAGAGGGAGAAAAGAAAAGAAAGAAAGAAAAAAATGAGAATGGAAAAAAAATAAAAGAAAAAGGAGAAAAGAAAAGGGAAGTAGAAAAAAAGAAAAAATGAAAAAAAAAAGGAAAAGGAAAAGGAAAAAATCAAACAGAAAATAGAAAAAAGAGAAGGGGAAAATGAGTAAAGGGAAAAAAAGAAAAAAGAAAAAAGAAAGAAAAAATGGTAAAAAGTAGGAACAAAAAAGTAAAAAGAAAAATAAAAAGGAGGAGAAGAAAAGAAGAAGAAAGCAGGAAAGAGAAAAGTAGAAAAGAATTGGGCAGCTCACAGACACGTTTCAGAGAGTTAATCTCTAGTGGAGATCTTAAATCTTGATCGTTCTCCCACAGGTAACAAAATCATTAATTTTTATTGCTGTTGTCTGAAAATTCAGCTTGCTGTTGAGGAGCTGCCCCTAAGATTTTAACCAGCCGTGTTTATGCGTACAACCAGATGTGCAATGTCCTTGCTATGGACCAGCTTCATTTTTCCTTACAGCAAATGAATCTCAGCGATTTCTGGTGGTCTGTTGTCATTAGTTACTACTTGTATGGCAGTCATACCCAGAGGCCCCAAATAAATCACAGCCCCATTGTGTGAGGCTCCATGCAGATCCAGAGAGAGGATGGAGTGAGTTTATTTCCTCCAAGAATTTGCAGTGCTGCATGACGCCTGTCGTGCCAAGGGATGCTCATAAAGCTTCACATTTGAGAGAGATTCGGTCATCTCAGGAGAGGTGCAACAAGTGGAGGCTGATGAGTGGGGACACTCTCACGTGGACAAAGCATAGATTTGTGTTTTGCAGATAGCAGCTTTGCTGCATGAGGCACATAAATATAGGCACAGTGTACACATGCGAAGGCAAGGCAGTACCAACAGTCCTTGCTGGATACTTTTATTTAATGCTAAATAAAACAAAGTTCTCTTGTGAGCACTTTTTACATCATAAATAATTTTTTAGACAGAATGGGCATAATGATTCATGCAGAAGATCTGCAGAACGCAGAGAGCAATTATATTTGTTTAGAAGCGTAGGAGTATGTTTGACATTTCACCCCTTGTTTTTCCTTATGCTAATATGTAGGTATTTGTCATATAACAAAAACAGAGCAGCTGAACTCAGTTACGCTGTTTGAAGCAGAACATCCACAGAGCTAGTACTGTATTTATGTGATTTAATTCACAAGGAAGGCCTGATCCAAAGCCCAGTGAAAGCCAGGGAAATTTTGTTCTGTATGTGCAGTATCTTACAGCCTGTGTTACAAACCCCTTTCTGTGCACAGGCATCAGTTCTGTAAGGACTTCCCCACCAAACGAGTTAAATTTGCTTTCACACATTGCAAACACGCGGTACTGCTGGAGTGCTGTAATTTCAAATGATGAATGCAATCCTGCAGGAAATTATGACTATCTCTAAAGTTAACTTCTTCTGTAGTGTAACAGTCGCTTCAACTCCATTTCCCTATTTTTTGTTCACTTTTTCCCCTAGTAGACATAGAAAGCATTCTCATATATTATGTTCTTTCATGACCTGAAACGAGGTTCCCTACTTTCCCTTCTTACTGCCATAGCTCCAGGGATCTCCTTAGCGTCAGCACGCTTACCCACGCACCACTGGCTAAGCAGATTAGGGGTTACCTCTTTTCCTTTAAAATGTTGCTTAAAAATGCCTTAGCACACTGCATGTGTGCTCCCTGACTGTACCTTGCTACCATGATGCTTTCCATACGCAACTTATGAATTTGCAGAATATTCTGATGCAGAGAAGAACAAAGAACTTCGTTTCTCATTGACTGCCATAACTTCTGTCATTGTTATCATGACCTTTCAAACAGTGAGTAGGTTACAGTTCCTTAACTGGAACCTAGAGCCCTGAATACCTTCCTGGTAGCTTCTAACATACAGAGAACACGTTAGAGTCACACTGTGTAGAAGGGCCAAAGACTTGCTCCTACGCATCCAACCCCCCAGGGCACTGCAGAAGGCAAACAAAGGGGAAACCCAAATCCCACATGATTGTGTTGCCTTGGGTCAGGATGCTTCTGTCTGTCAGCTGAGAAGGCGGCAATCTTCACAGAGCAGAAGGTTCACCAAAAAGTTCTTCTCTCATGGGGATTCCGGCCACCATGGCACCTTCATGACACAGTGCACAGGATAATGAACCACTGTTGCCCTCTGTCATTAGCTGTTCCTAGGGAGAAAATGGCCATGCAGTTTAAGGTGAAATCTGGGTATTTCAGCATATACACACTACTGTGCTGATCACTGGCACGTGGGTCCTCGTACCATGATATAAAAGCTATCTCTTGGTATGTTCTATGTGAAATTATTGTCACAGGTGCACAAGAACTCTAACAGAGTATTACAGCAAGACAAAGACAATTTTTCTTACAGCAGCTCCTTTTTTTTTTTTTCTTTCAGTTGCTGTGTCCATCATGCCCTACAATGTTCCTCTTCCATCAAGCATTCTGCAGGACAACAGTTCAAACTAGACGGCTGTGCCAGACATCTATTAAAAATAAAACATAAGAATATATTTGTTATTCCGTGTAGCTGTTGATTCCCATGCTTTTCTACACTCCTTCTCGCTAGCCTGATGCAGAATGAGCTGCTGCTTAATTTTCTTGCATACTTTGTCAGTAATTACAGTATTGTCTCTTTCAGATACGAAACTGAGCATATTGGCAGGAATCAGCAGCACTGTTCTGGAGGCCAGTAATAATGAGCATGGGTATCACATGTGTATCGTGATTAATCACGTTTTGGTCATTATGAGCTGCTCCTCAGAGTTACCAGTCTGGACAGTAGATTAATGCAAAGCTTCATTGCCTGTATCATGGCCGTGGCTTATATGAGTCATCTGAACAATGGGGAGAGAAAACCATGAGACATGATTCTTTTCATGAGGGAAAACAGTGAATTAAGAGGAAATTCTGTTTGTTCTCTGACAGCACATTGAGAGACTTTGGATTCAGCCTCGGCCGTGTCTCTGGCTCCCTCTGTGACCATCAGCACTGAACATTCAGCCTCCCTCTGCCTTCACTTCACCCTCTGCAGACAGAGGAATTAGCTGTACCAGCTCTGCTCGAGCACTCATGGGTATAACCTCAAAAGCTGCTAGCCCACGAGCCTCTGCTGCGTGCTAAAGCTCCTGCAATCCTATTCATTCCCATAGCAAATGCAAGCAAGCTCGAAGGTTTAAACAGCTCACGAGGAGAAGTTTGCTAAGGTGACACGGTCAGGGTAGCAGACCTGGCGTGTACTCCTTTCAGCACTTCATTTTTTTAACAGTAAAGATTTATTCTGCAACAAAAGAAAATAATAATTACAATAATAAATAAAAGCCTTATTCTGGGTTAAAACAATTCAGTTCTGTCCTTTTGAATGCTTTACTAGGGTGAGAGTCTGCACAAAGCACACCTCTGATGCTTGTAATTGTGATCTCCAGGAGAATCACAGGATGGTGGTGGTTGGAAGGGACCTTATGGATCATCTAGTCCCAGGCTCCTGCTATTGGGGGAGGGCTGGGCAGCACAGCCTCAGTGGGCAGATCCTGCTCCACAGTCATCATCTCACAGCTAAAGGGGTTTCAGAGAACAGACGCTGTCTCTCCAGTCTGGAGCAAAATAACTCTGCCATCATCCCAAAACTAGTGTGGTATAAGATCCAGTAGACTTGGTGGAGATCTCAAAACTCCATATTCTGGTGTTTTATTTCTGGCTTTGCTCTACTGTTATTTCTCCCTCATGAAAGCTGGAAGTTTCAGCAGGAGCCACGAGAACAAGTCATAAGCAACATCAAATGTTTTAGAAGGATTTGCCTGCCTGAGCATTTCAGTCATACCTAACTAGATTGCTGATCTGTAAGATAAACTGAGAATCCTTGAGCTGCAATAGGTCTTGGAGGTCTATTCATACCACAAAGAAAAACACGATCACGTTTACAGGAAGTGTTTGGGCTGGATCTTTGGCTTGAATACTGGAAGGCTTTTGTTTCCTAAAGATGGGTAGCTGAAGAAATGCTACAGCAAAATTTCCAACAGCCCTCAGCCAAGGAAAATGGTGGAAAACAGCCAAAATATCAGCACCATTTGGTTTGTAAGGGCCTGTAGGAAACTGTGCATGGATTTCTGGAGGATACATAGCCTAATTAATTTAAACGCAGTGGGAAGCTGAGCATCATGAAGGCAGACAGCTCTGAACATGGCTAAATGCAAGGTAATGCAAATCATTGGTTATTAGCCATATAGCTCTAGTGATCTGAAAAGCTTTGAATTTCCAGGTACCTCTGAGGGGAAAGAACCTGCACTGGGAGTCATCAGCATCTGATGTTGCTGAATCTGTAGCAGCAGCTTAAAATATAAAAGGATTGTTTACATTTATTAAACAAAAATAGAGCAGGATGCCAAAACTGTCAGGATAACACAGGATTATGCCACAGATCCCCATTAATTCCGTGTTCATATTTTTATCCTCTTCTCTCAGGAGATACAGCAGAGTCCAAAAATGCTCGAGAAATGATAATGAAAATAATTACAGAGCTGATAGGATTAATATATGAGAGATGGCACAGTATGAAATTATTTTGCTGAGAAGAAGATTAAAGTGGAGCTGATTGTGGAAGACAAAATTTTCAAGAACACAACATCAGACCTTCATTTTATCACATAATATGACAACAAGCATCCAGTTAAATTAAAAAGTGGCAAATTTAGAATAAAAATAAATGCCAAGACATGTTTCATGACCTGTGAGAGCTGCTGCAGAAGGTTATGGAAGAAGGAACCTTGGCTTGATTTTAAAGTGAACTGGACATTGTTAGGATTATCTCATTATGCAGGGCTGAACATGGTGGATAAGAATGATTGAATCTTACATCCCTGGCTGGAAAACTATCACCCAAAGGAGAAATGTACAGGTGAGAGATGTACATTGCAATTGAGTTTGGGTTTGTTCTCTGAAGAAGGCTTCTCCAGTACTTTTTGTGTTCAGCTGGGACTTCAGAAGTAGGAAGGTACAAGAGGTATCCATACACTGTGAGGTTGAGGGTATGGATTGTTTTCTGCTGGTGCTTTGCCCCAAACTTTGGAGAATGACTCAACAAGTTGTGCCTGTAAAGCAAAGCCTGGATTTTGGAAAACTGGCAAGTGCTTTGAGACTCTGCTTACAACCTGGACAAGACCAATTGGATAAAAGAAGAAATGAGGTTTATTCTACCTTTTTGTAGATGAAAGATGTTTTATTTTCATTGTATTATGGTATTAAATAGCATTTTGGTTTGGTTTAGTTTTGGTGGAAGAGAAGAACAAAAGCCTTGATGCTTTGTCAAAAGCATCAGAGGGATGGAATAAGGTCTTCAGGGCTAAGCTCTGAATTTAAGACTACCCATCAAGAAAGGCAGAAAACATTCAGAAAACAGAGGGATTATTCAGTAGGGATGCTGAACACATGCTAAAGTACACTGTTAAGCTCTAAGGTGTGAAAGCAATGCTAACCACTCTACACTTCAAAGAGTTACCTATGACATAAACTCACGGTATCTGACTGTGAAGAACCAGTATTTCCTGGCTTGTTTCTAAAGGCATGCTCTTGAAATGCTCTAATCCCACATACCTACGTGGGATGCCAACTTCCAGCCCTCACAGCCTTTTCCAGCCCAGCAGAGCACAGCTCGGAGGACCCCATTGTGGGAGTTGGCTGAGATAATCTCCAAAGGGCCCTTCCAACTCAAATGATTCTGTAATTCTACAACTTCATGACCCACCTGAAGTTCTGTCACCAAAATTCAGTGGTGCTCACATTACTCAAATTAGCCCTGATTTAGACTCCTGCCAGATTAGAGTCAATTCCTAGGAATGCTCAGCTAGTGCCTGATTCATATGAAGCTCTTTCATGCAATTCCATCTCCATTCTATCTTTGTGTGTGTTACACCTTCGTTTCATCCTAATGAAGAAATGAATTGAGCCTTCCAGTGTCTAGGCATTCGCCTTTAGCATGGGAATTAATTCACCATTGTGTTGGCAGAGCTCCTACTGCTGTCAATGGGAATTACACACTTTGAATGAAAGAGAATGAGGCCATAACTGTTTAAGAATTATGCTATTAAGACGGTACTATGTGTTTTGTTTTTATAGAGGGCATTACATATGAAGAGTCAAAAACACTTTATGGAGAAAGGGGATAATGGACTGTGCTTCACAGAGCTGTTCAGTGTGGGACTGAGTTGGAAGGAAAGGACTAATGACTGCACAGAGGCAGAGGACAGTAGAAAAACAGAACCCCAAGGCCCAAAAAGAAGGCAGCAAATTTCCTAACCCCCAAGGGGAAAAGCAGAGTCAACAAAAAAAGGTTCAGGATCAGGTATGCAAAACAACAGATTCCAGAGATTTTTCAAGCAGAACAACATATGCAGTACTAGTCCTTTTGCCAAAGGTGTTTGTAGAACAAGCATCCAAACAAAACAGCTCAGCACAAAAGCAGTTCATAGAGAGGGCTTTGCAGACCAGTGTCTGTATTAGAAGGCTCACTGTGCTTAGTTTAACTTACTGGGGTGATTTTGGTGCTACTCTTTCACCCACAGCTCAGTCATCCAAAACTGGGTTCAATCTTAATGCCAAGAACAGCTCAGAAATGTTTGTATAAAGCTACTGGTGGGTTAATTTGACTCCTAGGACACATGGATGGCTCAAGAAACATACTTTGCTCAAGTAGTTTTCTGATCAGGAACCTCTTAATTTTACTTTATCCATGAAAGAAGCTTTCAGACTTACCTATTACCAAACCACTACCCAACCATTTCATAAGTAGCTGCAGCAAGGTGAATGGAGCGTTGGTAGCATTTATGTTTGTAGAGGTGTGGTGATGTGTGTGAGGTGACATGCCTGCAGTGGGACATGGACCTGCAGCAGTGCAGGGATGAGGACCTGTAGGGCTTTGCCACCCAGTTCAAAGTTCACAGCATTTCTGTCCTGAAGCCCTAGAATATGACAGCAAGCACAGCAATGACAGCAGCAAAACCCTAGGCTACAGTGAGTAAAGACTCGCTCAAATGCAACAGCTGTGGGCACAGAAATAAAGAAAAGAAGCTGCTTACCTTCAAAAGATCTCAGGTACACAGGGACCTCCATCAACATACCATACCTCCACTGCCAGCCCTTAAATGAGGTCTGGGAAGGGGTGAATCCTGGCTCCACCCTTTCCAGTCAAGCAGGTGCATTGCATGCACCTTCCCACCAGGTGCTCAATCACTGGTTCAAACCCTCACTTAGCATTTTTACTACAAGCCCAAAGAAAATCAAGTCAAATATGGACTCGTACTTCAAATAAATAATTTGAATCATTAAAAGATGTATACTTGATTGTGGGATTTTCTTTCCGTATTCTTAAAAATAGTGTTTCAGTATAACACCCAGAAACAATCCCTTTCAATATACACCGAATTCTGCTATGGAAATGAAATGCAAATAAAACATTCAGAGTTCCAACACAGTGAAGCACTCAAGTGTGTGTTTATCTTTAAACACATCTGGAGCCCCATTGACTTTGGCAGAACTACTCATACGCTTAAAGATAAGCCTGCTTTTGTTGGATTATGGCCATGAGTGCCAGGGGAATCATTTTCATGCTCTCCAGAAAGGGCTTTAAATCACTTTTGTTTAAGAAGAGCAAACTGATTGGATGTAAACATATCTAACAAACCAATAGATCAAGATTAACGTTTATGCTGAGCCACTTGACACATCTCTAGAAATTACTTACGGTTAAAGTTTGTTTCTTAAAGAAAATAACGATCCACTTATTCTGTAAATGAAATAGAGCTGTAGGAAAGCTCTGATACCTCCACGTGGGAATTTTGTCAAGAAAAAAAGAAGAGAGACATGGCCACGATAAAGGGAATGCAGTGTGCATTTCTGAGGGCCATGAGAGTTAGGTGGGTTATTAGATTTCAGCAGTTTAGAGGAGAGGCAGAGTGGTATGTAATTGGGCTCTGCTGGTTTTGCTGGTGATGCTTTGAGTGCAGCACAACAGATGGGCAGCGTGGCCCTAAATAAAAAAAAAAAAAGTTTGCTCTAATTCTGTATCTTTCATTTGTGGATGCTAAAGAGTCTAATCCAGAGCCCTTGGAATCAATGGAAATGCTTTCATTGACTTCAAGGAGCTTTACAGCAGGCCCTACACTGCTAATCTCACTGCACTACACAGCCACTCGGGTCTGCTAACATGTGCAGATGTGCAGGTCCCCATCACACTGCAGGGGTACGGGGCTAGGAGGCTTCCCTCGGGGTCACTGCTGCCAATCCCATGGGTCTCTGCTGCTGCCCACATCCCAGAGCACCTCCTCCCACATCCCCCAACCCATAACTCGGTGCCTTCAGCCTCAGGGCTGCAATGCAGGCACAGCCCATGTGAGTAAACCTGCCTTCCTCCCATGGTGCTTGGAAAAATCGTAATAAAGAATGGTGGGTTTTGTTTTGCTTTTTAAAGCCAAAAGCAGCAGTGCTAATGCCTCACAAAAGCATTGCTTTTTTAGCGTTGTCGCCTATGTGCTGTGCCTCTTTGGGAGTCCAGCTCAGAAAAGCAATGGGAAAAGCAAGGTAAGGAAGCCACACCATCCCAGCCAGGCACAGCAATATAGCATTGCTTCAGCACTAATGACAATGGAGAAGGAACAGAATGCTGTCAGGAAATAATGGTGTCCTGCTGGTAGCTAAATATGAAAGCCAAAGCAGAGACATTTATAAAATAAACAAGCATCAGGGAAGATGAGACATTTATTGCAGCGCAGGAAATAGTGATCTTTAACAATGGTCCATCACAGTTTCTCTGATGGTTACAGAAATAAAGTGGTGTAAATGAATGCTTTGTCTCACTTTTGTTTTATTGTTTCCTGGGCAATTCCTGGGCTGCATCCAGCTCGGCCTGGAGGAGAGCTGCACCTCACCTACACAGAGCATGGCTTGTGGAGGAAGGAGGGCTGCTAACGGACAGCCTTGTTTGAGTCTAAATTTGCACAACCCTCTGACCACCAACGACAGGCTATGTCACCAGATCCCACGGGTCCTCTGTGCATTGGAGGTGGTCGTGGTGAGGATGGAGAAGAGAACAAGAGCTCCTCAGGTCAGGAGTACTGCGAGGAAACTGTGAATAGCATCATCCCTTCAGCAGAAGTAAAATCGCACTGAGAATGTGACATGAAATGCACTATTTCACCCCAGAGTGCTCCTATGTGATGCCACACTGTGTGTTTGTTCTGTGATGGGCACATCCATCCAGAGTGGAGGTCTGATAAACAGCAGTGAATGCCTACTGGGGCCGAACCAAAGAAAATTCCAACTTTTCCCATCACTGCAGGAAAACAAAAAACAAACAAACACACAAACAAACAAAAAAACCCCACAATGTGCAGGAAATATTTTGCTTCTTGTCATCAGTGCGCCAAGCAGGAAGAAAAGGAAAAATAAAAAATAGAAAGGCAAGAATTTGGATATGATTAGGCAGTCATGTTCCTGCATAGGATGAGGCCCTGCACTTTTCTGTTAACCTTCTGTAAGGGAACATAAAAAAAGGCATTAAGAACCCGGTAGGGTCATGCTGACAGGTGTATGGATGGAGAGGAGGGAACACAAGTTTAAGCTGTCAGAGGATTGTGCATCATAAAGCTTTGGGTTAAAATCAAACTTCATGAATGAATATGTGGTTGACCATCAAAAAACGTTTTCTAGCAACCCTTATTCATATTGCCTCTCTTATCTGAGCTTTGCTGGTATGACAGCCTCTCAAGTATGCCAGGTAATTCTCATGGATTGTTTTTAAGTTTAAACCTGGTCAGAAAAATGTAAGAAAATTCTTCTGAGAGAGGATAGACTAGATGGCCTAATAGACCATTTTCCTCTCTAATTTCCATTAAGGTGATTAGCTGGAATATTGCTCGTGGGACATTAGTGAAAAAAAAAATGCTGGAAGCAGTCACTGGGTGCATCCAGAATCTCCAAGTAATGTTTGTAGTAACAGCAGTGATATAAAATCTTTCTCAGGTATTTATATAACTCTAATTACTGCCGAAGTGAATCACAATCTTTAACATATGCACCTTGCAACACTCCCCAGGAGAAGGGATTTGTATCAACTACTTAAAAGGAAAGGAGCAGCTATAAACAAGGATTTGGTTGTCTAGTGGGCAAGGGCAATCAGGAAAATTAATCTAAATGAACTGAAGCATGAATTTAATTTCGATCCTTTTGCCAAGTTACATTTTGCACATAATCCTTATTCAGAAGGAGAGTGTCTTCCATTGAGCACAGAGCACTTGGCTCTTGCTGCATACCTGTTGTCACCGATATCCATTACCCGCTCAGAACGGATTAGTTGCACTGTTAAATAGAGAACACACTTGTGTTTTCCTATGCTCGTGGTTTGACAGGTGAACTGCCCAGAGTTTTAGAAATAACTATACAAAAGGATCGCCTCATCTACAGCGAGAAAAACAAAACGGGCAGAGGTTGGTTGGGTTATTCAGTCCGGTTTGGGGGGAACTGCTTTTGATAAAATAAAACTAGCATGGACGACTGGACGGAGCAAAGGGCTGTCCTGCTCAGAAGGAATTCTCTGATTGGTATGTCACATAGAACACATATGGAAAATGTTATTAACGGTCTTTAGGAGGCTGGAAAAGGCTGTGTTTTCTAAAAAAATTCTTTTTTTTTTTTTTTTTTTTTTGAGATTGCTTTCACATTTTCCTGCAGAGCTCAGCAGCTCACACAGCTCGCGAGTGTCCCTGCCCGGGTCCCAATGAAGCCCTGCTCGGGTCCTTCCCCATCCCTGCCCGAGTCCCGCTGCACAGCCACCGACCCAAGGTTTGGGGATTTTCTTTAAGAAAGCTTTTCGTTGGGAAAATCGTTGGGAAAACGGTGCTTGATGTTTATCGTTTCTAGCTTTGTTTTAACCTGAGGTAAATTAGATCTAGGGAAAAAAAAAAAAAAAAAAGAGAAAGAGAGAAAAGAAATAAAAAGGAAAAGGAAAGGCGGAGAGAGGCAGGGACGCAAAGGCGCATCTCTCCCGGCCGTGCCGCTGCCCCTGTGCAGCCGTCGGGCAAGGAGCGGCCGTCCCACCGCATGCCCGAGCCGGGTCCCGGGGCTCTCCCCTCCCCCGGAGCAGCTCTGCCGGCCCGGCCCAGGCTCGCTGCCGACCCCGCTCCCTCCGTCTCCTCCTCCCTTCCCGCTCGGGTCCGACCCGCTGCCCTCGCCGCATTCCGGCCGATTCCGAGCAGCGAGCCCGTGGGCTCCGCCGTGCCGCGGGGCGGAGCGGGCAGAGCCGGGCCCTCCCCACGGGCCGCCCCTCCCCACGTCCCACCCCACGCGCGTTCCGCCCGCTCTCCGCTTCCCTGCCGCGCTCTCTCCGTTCCACCCCACGCGCGTCCTCCCGCGCCCCACGAAGCCGTTCACTGCCCACAGAGCGGGATGGGAGCCGCAGGAGGATCTGCTCAGGACACGACAGAGAAGCAAGCTCCCTTCTTTTTTTTTCTTTCTTTCCCCCCTTTTCCCCCTGTGCCGCCCCCGAGATGGAGCGGGGTGGGGGTGACGGGCTCCCCGCTTCCGAGCAGCCCGCTCCGCTATTCCAGCGCCGTGGGAAAGCCGCTGGCTCGGGCAGCGCTCGGCTCTGGGGCAGCCGGGAAAGAGAGGACACAGTGCCTCCACCCCTTTATCCCTGATCCCATTAAGTAAGAGCATAAAGAGTATTTTTACGGCAGGAACAGAAGAAGGTAAAGGAAAATAATAATAATAATAATAATAAAGCGGGGAAGGAGGAAAACGCAGGGAAGGAGAAATACGGCTTTGGCTGGCTGCCGTCTGACACGAAAGACAACTTCGGAGAGGTCTTCCAACCCACGCCGTGCCGCTGTCCCCGCACGTGGGAGCGCTCCGGGTGCGGGAACAGCCCACGCCGCGACCGAGCGGGTTTGGCAGCGGGCTGAGGGCCGCTGGGACCTCCCGGGCTGCTCCAACATCTCTGCCCGGAGCGGCTGGTCGAATTTTACCTTCATCGAGAGATGATTTTGCGAGGTCCGCGTTTAGCTTTCCGAGCGGGCGGCGTTACAGCTTGTTTCTAAAAAGCAAAGCAAAAAACCCACTGAAATGTATGCTTTCCTCCTCCCTTCCCCTCTTCTCCCCCCCCTCCCCCCCCCCCCCCCCCCGGCGGTAAAACTGCTATTTCCTCTATCTTCCGACGGTCTCTGCGCAACACGACAGCAGAGGGAAGGCGGCGGGGGATGACCGAGAGCAATAACCGAGAGACTTTCTGATGAAGGAGAGCGCGGTGCCCCGCGTTGTCCGCTCAGACGTCGCGGATGTTCGGTTTGTGGCGCCCACGGGGAACGGAGAAGGGGGGGTGACCCCGGGACTCGCGTGAAACCAAGCGCCGAGCGCTCAGCCCGCTCCCGAAAGGGGGAGATGCGGGCAGACCCACGTCTCGACCGGGCCGGGGCCGAGCGGAGCCCGGGGACTGTCTGGCTTCCAGCAATGTCCTTTCCTTTCCTTCCTCTTATTTTCTCCCGGGATCGGACCGGCTCGGCACAACGGGGGCTGCTCTGCTCCGCACCCAGCAGAGCGCATCGACTGGCGTCTGCTGACCGCGGGACATCCACACCCAATCCCTCAACTGAACTTTCCAAGAACACCCAAACGCAGCGACAGGGAGAGGGGCCGTACCCCACGCATCTTTCTCTCTGATTTCAGGCATCTTTCGAGACCTTCTTGCTCAAGCAGTGCGAGTTTTTAGCTGCTCTGCTCTCCTCTATGGAAGCAGAGCCCCGTTGTTCTGATCAGCACCCATCTCAAGGGACTGGGGTGTCCCCAGTACCCCCCTGCCCCAGTACACACACACACTCTTTGCAGCCTAGCTTGGCACTGCCAGTGAGCAGTTTTTTTTCATGCCTATGAGGACACTCCAGTGAGGATCAGTGAGAGTCTGAAAGAGATGGAGGTCTCTTGTCTGTACCCAAGTGTACACGAGAATGCAGACACAGTCACGGGAGGGCCCTTCCCAAGGCTCAGATGCCCTGCATCCCACCCAGAAGTTCTTCTTCCAATAGGGAGCACATCTCAGTGTTAGTACGTGTGGGAGAGCTCTGTCCCCCATGCAATCTCCCCATCCCGGCCATTGGGATACCCCAGACCTCCCAGTGCACACTACATTCCCTGCTCCACTTTTGCCCAGGTCAAGGCTGAATGCTCAGATGCTCTGTAGGGAAGGAGGCAGGACCCCCCCCCCACCCCTGATACCTGCTGCCTCTGCACCTCTGCATCGCACATCCCCGTTGGAGCTCCCCCGAACAGGAACTTGGGTGGAAGATGTCTTGTGGACCTTTGTTCCACTCTCCACCAGGAGGGGCGGCTCCCTCCCTTCTTCCCTTCCTTGGTGGATTCTGAGTGACAAGGATGGAGGGAGGATTTGAGTTGCTTCCCCCTCCTCAACTGTCAAAACCTTGCAGCCCTTCTCACAACCAGCAGCCATCCATGGGGTTGAAGTCCTGCTGGGAACCTCTCCCCAGCTCCTATGAGTAAGAGTGGATGCTGCAGGTGCACAGAGCTACAGGGAGCTCTGAACTATGCCAGTGCCTGGGAGCTGCTGCTGCTGCTCACACTGTTTCTCTGCTATCCCTGCATTTAGCACTCACAAGGACAGAGGAAAGAAAAGGGCTGGGAAGGGCACAGGGACTCCCCACGCCATCAGATGAGTGCATGATTGACACTCCGTTTATAGGAACTCAGTTCACGTGGAGCTGAGCAACCATACAGCACGTGCACTGTGCCCTTTGGAGCACCTTGTGCCATGGGGTGATCAACAATTTGTAGGAGCCCCAAACAACACAGGAGAACAGAGACTACAGGAATCAGCAGCATAAAGGGGAATTGATACAGTACCATCCCCAGAAGTTCGGGTGCCTGCCTGCACAGCAGAGAAAATAAAACCAATGTTTTTCCCCTTCCACAAAGCCTGCCAGCCCCCACCAGCCTTACCCAAGGGAAAGCTAGCTACTGGCCCCAGTTCTGTGAGCTCACAGTGCACGATGTGCAGTGCATCTGTCCCATTGTTTTTTACATCATCCACACTGATAAACACTCATTTATAAACATATCCAAAGGAGCAGAGGAGAGGAAAGGAGAGCTTTGCTGGGAGCAACTCTCCTTCATCTGCTCTATTAAGCAAACAGGTGTTGCTTTTTATTGTTTTTTTTTTGTTTTGTTTTGTTTTGTTTTAACCAAGCATCAACAGGTTAAGAAACAGGCTTTGGAGAGCTGTATTTAGATTTACAAACAACATTGAAACTGGATCAACAGGCTATAATTAGAATTTAATAATTCAAGTGGAGAAGTAACACGCCCGCTGCTTGAGAAATTGGAGCCTTTCTTTTGCAGTTCGGAGTGTTCAGCTCTGCAGATTGGACTCCAACTTGCCTGACACAATTACTGTCCTGGTGAGGCAAACATGCTGCAAATAAGAACAATGAGATCAACAATAGTCGAAGTCTAATACCATAAACAAAGGGAATAATCAGAACACCTCCTGGCCCGGTGGGATCTGCACAACTGGGACAACCAATTAGAGTCATTAGTGAACAACAACAACTAAAATATAGTACGAAAATATTATATTTTACGTACTCTTCAGAAGTCTCTGATACTGGCAAGTATATTTCAGGCAGTCCTAGGATGGCTGTTAGATATGCAGCGGCATTTATCTCTGAGGCTACCTGAGCCAGGATAACACCCAGCAGAAGTGATTAAGGAGAAGACAGACCAATATGAACCAGATCTCTCCCTTCCCCCCTCCCTCACTATTTTCAGTGTTTTGGGCACAGCCCTGTGCATGGCAGCTCAATGCAGGCTCCAGCCCCAGCTATCTAAAGGAGAACTTGCCTCTCTCTGCCTGCTGGGTGCACGTCACAGAGGTCACCCACCTGACTCAAGGCAGGGATTCTTCCCAGCCATGGCCCAAGTGGAACCCCAAAGTCCAAACCTGCAACAAAGCTGTCATGGTTCTGCCTTCTGTGACATTCATTGTTTTCTGAGTGCACGTGGAATCTCTTTTAAAGGACTGAAATAGTGGTGCAAAAGATAGAAAGCACGGGCAGCTCAGATCCCAGAGAGAGGGGAGAGACTACAGAAAGTCCTTCTCATTCTCCTGGCAGGGACATCACTGGCACCAGCACAGGGTCCGTCTGCACAGCCCTGCAAGGAGGAGGACAGAACAGACTCTCTTTGGGGGACATAGTTTGCCTGCAGGTGTCAGACGCTCTGCTTTCACCTGGTAATAATGCAGAGATCAGGTAGGAGTGAGATCCAGATGAGGTTTGGGGGGAGAGACTGGAGTTACCTTGTTTTCTTGCTTTTTGTGGTTAAAAAGGCACCTCCTAAGCTGCCTGGGAAAAACCAACGTTTGCCATAGGAACATTCACAAATGATTCTCCCTCCAGGGCTTTCCCTCTCCCCGTCTCTCCCCTGCCTGCAAAAGCAGGGGCCGGCCTTTCGGTGCTGAGCTAGACGGGAACTCCCCAAAAGGAGCTCCCAGGAAAGGAAGGGCAGGCACAACGCAGGGCACAGCCCCAGCAGCACCGACATCACTCCGTGCTGCTGCCTGCGCTTCTCTCAGGCGACAGCTCACAGCAGCCGAGCACTGAGGCCACATACCCGATCAGCTCACCCTTCCCAGCACTGTCGGCCCTTTAAATACCCGCTCGTGGTACGACACGTAAGGGGAGCTGACACATCAGGGCGGGTACGTGCCCGCCCCAGTACACAGCCGCGCCAGGCTGCGCGGTGCCGCGGTGGGCTCCGAGCCCCCTCTGGCGGGGGTTCCCGGGATGCGAAGATGCTCAGAGCAGCTATCTGCCTCACAGCCCTGCTCCCAGGCACCTGCTGAAGTTTTTTCGACTGGAAACGTGTTCCGTGGGTGGATGAAAAGCACAAAACCAGTCCTGCAGGCAGTTTCCCCCGTCAGCTTCTTCCTCGCAATGAACTCCTGTTTCTTTCGAGGCCCTGGAAACGCTTGAAGTGATTTTTCTTGCAGCAGAGATTCCATCTTTGATTCAGGAATCCTCTGAATGTCAGATGGCTTGAGGCTAAAAGGCTGCTCTGGGAAAACAGCACTCCATGCTCGCTGCATTCTTGTACCCTTTCCTAAGGAGCTGCTGATAGGAGCTGAAGGAAGGGGTGGATGTTAGACTCTGCAGGTCCTGCTCCTGCCCTCACCTCGCTCTGGGCTGATGGCAGCAGCAGAAGTGCTACTTGGGCACCATTGCAATTGGGTTCCACAAGTGGATAAGCCTGTTGTCGGGGTGCATTTCTAAACGTAGGCATGCAGGTTGTTTTTTTTTTTTTTAGCTGTGAATTCAGTGCTCCGGCTGCTTGCTTCTGCACCACAGTCCACCCCTTTCTGCCAGCCCAACATAACTGTTTGCAGGAATCTGCTATAAGGTGGACATACACACGCACAGGTGAGAGCATCTTACACCATCTTCTTCAGAAATATGGAATCTTCCTTTTAAAGTAGCTCAACCAGGTTCTACTGCATGGTAACTCTTTGGAACTGCAGGTCCACACAACCAAGGCATTCATCCTTAGCAGGGTCAGTCTCGCTCACTGGAATATTCTGAGTGTCTGCTACGTAGCATGTGCTCACTGAACCTGTAGAAGCTGTGGAGTTACCCTGGGAAAGAGGCCAGCTGGAACTGTTTTCTGTTGTGTGAGCAATGCAGGTGTACTGCTCCTGACTGACCACTGTGAGGGCCATCTGGGGGTGGACACAGCCACCTGTCCCTCTGGACGTTCCTCCTGGGATATCTTATGATGAGGGGAAGAACTGTATGGTCTTAGGAAAGAAGGTGGCCAGAAGTATCCCCAGGGACACATGCAATCTCAACTTGAACCTTCAGGCTGACATGTGCCATACTGCAGATCTGCTGAAAAATAAATAAACATTCCATGGATGGTCACTAGGGGAACTGCATCCACTGTGTGCACAATCCTGGCAAAACAAACAAAGGTAGGATGTGTTAATACGAATAAAACAAACTCCATGCAAACATTCAAGGGGATGTGCCAACATGACAGCAGCAGCCTTAACACAACCTTCACGCTTTGAACTTTCCCACCTCAAAAACGTTTTTAAAATAGATTACAATTCCACCCTGGGCTTCCCTCTGCAACATTATATGGTGTATGCATTGTACATTTCTCCTGCAAAACAGCAGAGAGCAGCAAGTGCTGGGGCAGAAAACTAGGAAAGGAGTCAAGCAGCAAATGAGTGTGGTTTGAGCCATGAGCCTGCAGACAGAACATCTACAGTGCCTTAGTGGAAAAAAAAAAAAAAAAAAAAGTAGCCAGTTCTGCTTCATGCCCATTAAAATGGGTTAAATAAGTCTAAATGAGAGCCCAACCAAGCCCTGCTACAAATCAGCTATATAAAAGCACTAAGTTGAGAGCTTAATTGGTGTAAATGGAGTATTTCTGTTATTAGTGCTGGACTGCAAGCAACTTCACTCTCAATTTAAAGAGCAAAAATGATGATAGCTTCAGAAGGGTGAAAACTGCAGAGGGCTCTTCCTGAGATAATTCACTTCTGTTTACATAAACATCTGACCACAGAGAATGAGAGAAGTTTTCTGTAATGCCGAAATGAAATTTCAGGAATGGGTTCTTTTTTCAACCCCTCCATCTGGGCATTTGAGAACAAACCTCAACCCTGTCCAAGATACTGATTTTGAGATGCCTTATCTGCTCTTTCATTTCTTTAACACTGTGAGAGTTTTAGCAGTTCCCTCATTCAGTTTGGAAATATTCCTACTGGCACACTTTAGCAGCTCTCTAGCTCCTTCCCAGGGCAGCTTCTACAGGTATCAATCAACTCATAGAAATCAGTTACTCACCTGAGAATGCTACACCAGCAGACAGTACACTATCTCAACTCTAAGTGCCCTTATCAGTGATGCTTGCAGCTGCAGGAGTCACACTCAGCACAAAATACAGATCCTCTCTGTTTGGCCTCAGTCTTCAAATCTCCACTGCAGACTCTATAACCTTTTCAAGCCGATTTTCCACTGGGGCTTTATAGGGCCTATAGCCCTGCAGGCTGTGCAGCTCAGCAGCTGTGGGAGGTTTGATCTAATGACAGATTAACTTTGAGATGGTCCTTTTCTGGGCAAGGAAACAAAACGTATCATGGTGAATAAGAACAGAATAATAATAAGAAGAATTACAGACAAATGTAGGTTGGACTGGAGATGTCTGGTCCCAGCTTCAGAATTAACTCCTGGCTTTATCCAGCTGAGCAGTGAAAGCCTCCAAGGGATGAAATTTCGTAGCCTCTCTGGGCTCCTGTTCTGCTGTTTAATCACAGTCCTAGTGACTCTTTTTCCCTTTGCATCCAACTGCATTTTTCTTGCCATTGCCTCTTGTCTGTAAGACCTTGTGGGTTTGTAGCTGTAACAGGACAGCCATTGCAGAGGTGGCCTAAAGCAACTGTTTGACGTATGCCAGCAAGCTTTCCTGAAAGCATAATTACACATCTCCCTGGCCAACATCCCTGAAGCTAACATATTGGCTTGCTGAGTTCTGCAGCAGTGGTTTTGCTGGCAAAGAACACAAGGTTTGTTTTAGATACCACTTGCCAAGTCACTTATGGCAGCAATATTTTGTTGAGGGGGCCCAGTCTGGCAGATTTTACTGAAATGGTTGTGTTTCCAAGATTTAGACACAACTGAGATTCCTGATGTGAAAATGGGATGATGGGCTTTATGCCCATGCTGTGTACCACATCTCTGAGCTATTCAAGATATGTCTTGTCAGCCAGACAGGCTGATCTGAAAGTGGAATGTGATGGGGTCTGTTCTGAGGCCAGAATTTCAGCCAGTTGCTGGTATTCTAACAAGTTGTTGGTGTCCTGTGCTTATCAATGGTCGAGAGGTATTTTGGATACTGTCCTTAATAATAAGCTTTAACTTTTGGTCAGCCCTGAATTGTTCAGGCAATTGGACTTACAAATCTTTGGAGGTCCTTTCCAACTGAATTATTCCATTCCATTCCATCCCAAAATATCTGGTGTTGTGATCAGATACCTCTTTTCTCAGGACTTCTGGGCACGAACAGCTTAAAAGGAAGGGAAGGGGCTGCACAGGATAAAGGATTTCTTTGACCTCTCCTTAAGATACAGTGATCCAGGGAGAAGCATACTTAGTTCTGCACACTACTGAAACTTGGTGGGCAAGCCTGCACTGGAACTTGTCTTTTTTATAATCCAGAAGAGAGTGTTGGCATAATGACCTAGAAATCCTGGCACGCGTGGTGTAATACCCAGCTGCAGCAAGATGATGCCATCATGCTGCCAGGTGGAGGTCAGTGGCTGAGCACTCTGGAAGAGTTCACTGGTGAACAGCATGAGAACAGCCATCACCTGTAGTTCTCGTGTCACCAGCAGTTATCCTAAACAAGCTGGAAAAAGGCAGCAATGCTCTCATGGCACTATAAGGTACTCTATGAAGAGGCACAGACACCTCCAGCTCTGCTTCCTCCCTGCTGTGCATGCGCAAGACCTTAAGGTCCATCCGAAATCCCTGCTCTGACAGCTATGTAAATGCTTCTCAGCACTGCACAGCCCCTGACCCTTTTATTTCTGCATTGTTTCTCACATCTTTTAGATTAGTTGAAATCTGAAGTCCCACCTTACAGTCCAACCTCGCAATGAGCTGTTCTACCCTAAAACTCCATTTCTTACAGTACAATATGAGTAGTCTTGGCTGGCATCAAGCAATTACTCCCCTTGAATTTACATTTGTCCTGCAGTTAAACTGCTCCCCTCATCTGGATGAGGTTCCCAAGTGTCTGTGGAGAAGGCTATGTTGGGTTAATGCCACTTCTGTGGCTGTTGGCCAGTAGCTGGGTGCCAGACTGCTGGGGTGCCAGGCAGTCTGGGCAAGCACTTGTGGTCCCTGGGGATGAAGTGGCCTTGGTGAACCTTCTGAGCTTGAGGCACGCTGCAAGCCTTTGGGCTGTGTGACTCATTCTGAAATGCTGTGAGATAATTCATTTTTTTTTATTGAGATGAGTAGAAGAAAAGACTTCATTCCACATACTCAATTTTTATAACAAGATCCTCAGAAATGATGGGCGATTTTGTATGCATTTTACTACCGCTACAGTGGTAAAATGTTGTTTACTGCTCACTAAAAAGCTCTTAGGAGTTATTCTCATGCTAAAACCATTTTAAGGGCCAGCATAACAAACAAGGGATAAGATAATTTATGGTGTATTAGCTGAAATGGGTGGGACACGGTTAGAAGGTTCATGTGTCCTTGTTCAAAGCTGAAAGAAATCAGTAGAACTGAAAAAAAAATTGTAGACAAGTGTCAACTCAATGATGGTGCAAGGCACACCCTTCTCTGAAATGATTTTCCACCCCAAAAATCCACAGTGACTAATGAGTGGTAGGATAATGGGAATAAAAATATCATAAGAGTGCTTCATTCAGAAACGGCTAGAGAAATTACTTAGAGTGTCATTAGAAACATCAGGATGAAAGTAAGTGATGGAAAATTTATCTTGAAGTTCAAGTAACTCTGCGCCATTGACATAAATCTACATCTGATTGCCAGTGATGTGGAGCAGACAGGTGCCTGATCATGTCCTATAGCCTGTGATTTATGCACTGCAGTGGATGGCTGAGGGCAGAAATTACTGCAAATAGTGTAGTTTGGAGATTAATTGTTCCAACTACAGTTTTGACCTCAATGTTATTAGTAATGTTTAGCCAACAGTACATCCTGCAATACGCGGCTACTTATCTGTGCTCTGTTTAAGTGAATGTGCATCTGACATTGGAAATAAGTTCAGTAGATGGCTTTACATTAACATTTTGCATGCTGAGAATTGAGAGGGTCTCCAGCACTTGCAGAGACAATGTGGGATGCATGCTGGCGGATATTTACAGCTGAAAGCTCGTTTGTGTATTGGAGGCTTTACAATCCTCTCTTTTAAACTGCTTATGTATGTATGGTGCCACATTAATAATAATAAAGAATAAATCTCTTTTTATTTAAGAAGCAGGGTAGGCTTGTCATCTCGAATCTAAGGTATTGAGGTTTTTTTGCCAGTTCAAATAGTGTAAAATTGCTCTGTTGACATGAATCATGATGCTTAGCTTTTATGCAGCATATAATTTCACATGCTCTAATGTTAATTAAATTCCAAAGAAGCAGTTTTCCGATCTCTCCACAGGGAGCTTGTTTGCCTTAAAATGAAACTACTGGGCTGAGATAGTCTCCACTATACCAGCATTACGTTCACTACATTAACTCAGTAAAGACTTTGGCATAAGACATGTAGCTGAACCTTGATAATCCCCTTTGCTTATCTGCAAGCCCAGGGCTCCTGCCCCGTGTCTCATTTGCAGCAGGGTCTTACCCGGTGACTCACAGCGATGTTAACCTCCTTATAACACCACGAGGAGTTACTGCATCCTTCAAATGAGTCACGCAAACAAATGAGCAATGCACACATTGCTGGGAGGCAATGGTGGCTGGGCTGTTTGCAAAGCCTTCCCTACACTAATTAAGAATCGCAGTGTTGCATCTGACAGGTTCTGATTTTCTCTCCCAAGGCCCTTTAGAAAGAAATAGAAACTGGGGGCTGAGTGATGTTTTCTGTTCAGAAATAGCTTCCCTTCTTGGTCCTGTCAGGATGGATTCACATAGCGCATGGTCTGATCGCAGGAGGAGGATGAAGGAGGGGACGAAGGAGGGAGTTAGTCAACAAAGGCTAGTCCTGCTGATCAGTCACCAGGTGAAAATGTCCTAGAATCACAGAATCACTACGTTTGGAAATGACCTCTTAGATCATCTAGTCCAACCCCAACCCATGCTCATTAACCATGGCCCTCAGAGCTACATCTGCGTGGGTCGCTAACATCTTCAGGGACGGAGACTCCACCACCTCCCTGTGCCAAGGCCTCACCACTCTTTCTGAGAAGAAATATTTCTTAATACTCATCCTGAACTCCCCCCCCAGGTGCAACTTAAGGCCATCCCCTCTTGTCCTACTGCTGTTACTTGGGAGCAGAGGCTGACACCCACCTTACCACTAGCTCCTTTCAGGGAGTTAGAGAAAGTACTATGGTCTACCCTGAGCCTTCTCTTCTCCAGACTGAACATTCCCAGATCCTCCAGCTGCTCCTTATAATTCAGGGGACTTAGCTGTTTTCTGGCTATGTGACTTTCATTTGTGCTTAAAAAGTACCAGTACTCAAATCTTGGCTGCTCCTGGGGCATGGGATGACGTGAAGTGTTCTTTGTTTCTCTCATAAATGAAACGATCAGGCTGGGTACTTGGCTTTTGTGTGAGCAAAGAATGAGATAGGAAATGCTGTTATTCAGAGTGAGAGTCCTGGACATCTTTGGATCCACTTAGCATTATGTGCTGTGTCAGGATGCTCATCCTGAGTGCCCTCAAATATTCCTGGGGGTTACAAACTCAAGCACTTGTCTCAAGCAAAAGCTGAGACTTTTACAGGTGGATACAAAGCAGGCTGGGAAATCCAACAGAATCTCTGAAGCCAATCAGTGCATTTCTCCATCCACTCCAGCACTTCCAGTGGGGTGTGAGGGGAGAGCAGAAAGCGTTGAGAAGGAACAGGGACAGTCATCCCCCAGGGGAATAATGCTGAGGATGGGAGGAGAAAAATAACTGCAGTGTGCTTGGAAGGCACGTGGGGAGCTTCCAGCAGGCTGTGCACATTGTGCCCATTTGTGGGCTGAAATCCCCAAAGGATGTGATGGGCACTATTATTGCTACTTGAACTTTCCCTGACATCCAATCTGAGATTAAAACCATTTCCCCTTGTCCTATCAAACCGAACATTTTAAATTGTTGTGAAATGCTGCCAGGCTGGGGTCTTGGTCCTTCATCAAACATTATTCCCATCAGCCTGATGCCATTTTTTACTAGTAAGGCACTTGCCCTCTTTTAGGTCACTTTGGCTTTACTTAATAAAAGAGGAAGTTGACACACTGCTGAGCACTCGATAGCGTGGTACAACATGCCCAATGGTGTCCAGGGTTTAATGGTGTTTTGCAGAACAGGAGTAAATGCAGCAAGTCCCTCACTACATGTGAGGTGACCCAGTGTCTGAAGGGTCCTATTGATTACTGAACAGCTTCTCACTGCACAATGACCTTCCTGGTTTTACCTCTGTAAACCAAGAAAATCAGATACGGTATGTATTCTAACGTGCATGGAATAATTAAACCTTACAGCTGTGATCACAAACTTTCCTTTCAAGCAGCACCTTCAGAACACTCACATTTGCCCTCATCAAAGTGATGGAAGTTGGAAAAAGTGAAGCTTTGCCATCCATTAACATAAATAGGAAATGTGTATTGCAAAAATCTGTCTCAATACAAGTACCAGTAACTCAATTTGGAAAAAATTGTGGTTAGTAGGATTTGCTTTTAAGCAACTGAATTCAAAGATGTAATACAGCAATAGTGGGAAATGGTTTGGATTAAGAAAATGACGTAAAAATCATTTCTGAATGTACTTTTATTAAATTTGCTCACTGTTACAAGCTTGCAGCCTGATGTTGCAAATGGCTGAAAAAGTCTTGGGAGTTGCTAAATACATTGCAATCCTGCTATGTAGAGGAGGGAACTGAGAAGATTTTAGAGCACTTTGGAGGGAAGAGTGTACACCTGGTGTAGGGAACCTGCTTTGGCAGGAGGGTTGGACTCCATGATCTCTTGAGGTCCCTTCCAACCACTATGATTCTATGATTCTATATCTGAGATACTGATGAAAAAATCCACAGGACAAAGTGTGTCAGAATTAACACACTGGGCAGCAAGATCCCTTTCTGGAAGAACATAAATGCCAGTATTCTGCCTCAGTCCTGGAGACCATTTGACCCAGTGTCCCATCTCACTCTCCCAGCTGCCAATAACTTCCAGTTCAGGGTCTTATTGAACCCAGACAGCCTTGCCTATTTAAGTAAATGCTAAACATCTCCCCACCCTCTTCTTTAATGCACATAAACCCAAAAACTTTCAGCAAGGAGTTTTCCAGTTAGGTGAAAACTGTCCTCTTGAAGTTCTTTGGACCAGATTTCTACTTGCTTCAGTGAGTGGTCCCCAGAAGTGGCTCTGAAGAGTCAGTCTCTTACCCACTCTCTCAGACCACCCAGGATTTTGAAGACTGCTGAAGTATATCCTTCAGTTTTATTCTTTGTTTTCCACATGAGCCAAAGGCACAGCAGGATAATGTCTCTCATGAGAGCCATCTGTATGTTTGATCATTCTCATTGCTGAAAAACTTCAGTTTTGATGTGTCCTTCTAGAGAACAGGTACCAGAAAAGCGAAGAGTAAAGACACACCTTGTATTTGAACAGTAGCATTCAGATTTCCTTTTCTTTAGCCTTTGTCTCTTTCCTGATAATTCCCAACATGTGCCCTGCCCTGCTGACCTCCCTGTCATTGAGCTGATGCGTTTGTATAGCTGGTGCACTGTATTCCAAGAACTTGCTGCCCAATGATGACAGTCAGCCCAGAGCTGACCACCTTGTGCGTGAAGGTAGGATTGCTTATCTCACGTTACTTGCACCTAAGTCAATTTTATCTGCTATATTATTGCTGACATCTTCAGATTCTCCTACAGGTCTTTCCATCCTGTCCTGAGCATTACTGCTCTGAAGAGCTTCATGTCATCAGCACCTGATGGAGCTGTGGGTGTTCCTACTCATTGCAGGGGAGTTGGACCACATGGGTTTTAGAAGTCCCTTCCAACTGAAATAACTCTGTAATCAGCAAAAGTTGTCAGCTCACTATTTGCCCTCTCTCCAGGTCATTTATGGTCATTTGTAAGGGCAAAGTTCCAGCACAGTTCCAGGCATGATGCAACAGCGATCGTTCCCTCTCTTCCTTCCCATGAACCATTAATTCCAACCTGTGAAGACCTTTTATCGTGCCATAGCTATTCAGTTCCCTTAAAAAAATCTCTAGAGAGGGACTCTGCCAAATTTCTTTACAAATCTGAGTAGCTCCTGTCAGCTTCTGTATCACTGTTACCAGCTGCACACAAAACTCACTCAGAGAAGCCAGCCTCAACCTTTGTTATGTCACCTGCCCTGTGTCCTCTGAGTACGGGACCAAGTCTCAGCACATCTCTCAGGAAGATACGTTGCTTTTCAGTGAGTGTGAACATTGGCAGTTTTCAACCCCGTGTCTCAGGACATCAAAAAACAAATGAATGAGATTGACTGCAATAAAAGGGTTTATGAATCTATTACTAAAAAAAAAAAAAAAAAAAGAAGTACTAGTAGGTCAAATAATCAGAAAAGTAGCAAGCACACAGGCTTACTTTGGTCTTAGCCCTGAAAGCCTCTTTTCTATAGGGGAGGCTGCCATATTAACAAGCATGTGATATCTTGTGATCCAGTTTGCTGAGAGTTTGACCCAGAAGAAATCACTACGTCCATGCAGTATTTCTTCATAGTGTGGGTGTTTTGCCTGCAAATAGCTCAGTAGGTCTCAGTTGAGCCTCAGCTTTACATGAAATATTTAACAGTTCTTTCAGTAAAGCCCAACTCCCCTTACTACGACTATTAACATTACAAAGGGCAGCGATGCTGCTCATTGCTCTGGTGTGATGGATGAAAGGAAGGGTTTCGCTTTTAACACTGGATACAGTTTGCAAGGATCACTAACCCTGAACTGAATGTCATTTCTTACTTACTAGGGTCAGTGGCAGTTTGAATTAATGGGAAGGTTTTAATCAAATAAGAACTGGCTAAAACCTCTCTTGCTTAAGAGGTTCCTCAGCCTTGCTGCTTGTTCTACACTGCCCAGCGGCAACAGCAATCAGCTTCAATCCCTTTTTTTTTTTTTTTTTTTTTAATTGATTTTAAATTTCCATGCTCATTTCTGGAAGAACTCTTTACAGAAACGCATTGCTCACTGTGGGCGTTTTCCTGCTGTGGGCTGCAAATCTCTCCCCACTGTATCAGCGGGAAACGGTAGTTCAGAACAAGAAACTTTAAAGATGAGCTGACTTCAAGGGAAGGTGGGAATGTGTGTGATTTATGGCAGTGTATGGGCAGTGGTGATTCCAGAATACAGAGTGCCATGCCATCAGCTGAGGAATATTTCCAGGCTGGATAGTTGTGCTCCTTCTCCTTTGGGACTGTAGTGTAATCTTCAATTAGAAGACATGTGATCTGACAGCCCGCAGCAGAACAATCTGTTTTCACAAGAGCAGCTTTTCTAGGGTAGGAAAGCTTTCACATCCTCCTCATTTCTAAAAGCTGTCTTCTAAACAAACAAAAAGAAACAAACAAACAAAAAAAGAGTATAGGATGGCAATAACATCACAGCCTCTGCGAGGTAAAAGGGCATGCAAGAAAATATTTTGGGCAGTGTTTCCACATGCCTGCTTCATTCTGTCTCTTGTGATCTATGCTTTTCTTGGGGCTCTCATGTTTTCCCACATTGAAGGTAACCGAAAGGTCAATCTCAGTGAAGAATACAGACAATTCCTGCAGAATCTGTGGAACATCTCCAGAAATTTATCAGGTATGTACCAGAATAGCAAAATGAATGAATTGTACATGGGGTTACTCCTTCCTCTGCTTTTTGATTTTTGGCTTTTGAAGATGTTATTCGAAATAATAACAGCTGAGCCCGCAAATGGGATTCTTTCTGTGCTTAGATAATGACTGCTATTGCTTGCTGCTCTTCCTCAACTCTGATTCTGACTGTAGCCTGCCTCAGTCCCTGTGCTCCTGCTTGTAAATATTTAAGACTTTTTGGTGCTCTCCCTTTTCGCCCTAGTTCCCTGAGCTCCAGAGGCAAGGAAGATTTCCCTCTGACTGATGGGTCTGGATTCTCTGTCTCAGAAAGTCTTTCTCTGCTCCCCTGTCCCGGCCCTGAATGTCCCTATCTGAGCATCCCTTGATGAGATAGTGGGGTGTACTGCCACTCCCCAGACCTACTTGTGCTGAGGGATGGAAGGGAGGAGAAAGGCTAGAAATCTTTCTGGATCAGTGATGGGGATTATACATGGGTTTGGACTTTTGCTCAGTGCATCTCCTGTTGTTACTGTAACAGATAACATGACAGAAAATGAGGAGGTATTTAAGGAAAGAATTCATGGTCTATTCCACACAGCAAAACGAGACTGGTTTGTCAATCCAAAAGATATATGGACTTTCTTTGGGTCTCTCTTTTTCTGCTGCACAGTTTTCACCACCGTGGGTAAGTCTGGAGGTAAAGTAATCTCCCCAGAGTTAGTAATGCTCTCTCTGACATATCTCTTCCACATGGAATTAAAGGGAAAACAACAACAAAAATTTCCAAATGTCCTTTAATTTTCCTCTTGAGTGTTGGTATGGGACTGGAAAGAGTGCTGCAAGCACAGGTTGCAGAGGTGTAGCTGAGTCACAGAGACAAATCAGTGTTTAGGAAACAGTGATGCTACATGCTTAACTGCACCACTGCATGCACACTGTAAGCTGTGCTCATGTATGACACATGTACAACTCTATTATAGTACAGTGAGACAAAGCTCGGTTCTTCAGTTAAATCTTATTTCTTCTACTCTTGCCTGTTACGCTGGGTAGTGTTTTCTTATTGAAAGAGGTACTTCATTATGTGGATTCTGTTTTTAAATCACTTCCCAGTTATTTATGTCTAGAATTGCTTTGTGAACCTATGGCTCTGTGATTGAATGCGCTGTTGTTGCTCAGCTTCTCTGGGCTAGCAGCAAACAGTGCTGTTTAAATCATATCTCTAACCCTTCTCTTCTGAATTCATATTTCAAAGTGGAACCTAGATGAAACTGAAACAGCTGCTCTGGATTGCCTGCTCCTGCATTGCTAAATACACCCCTCATGCACATCCCTAAAGTTACTTCTATCCTTTTGCAAATGTTTCTCAAGTGCTGGCAAGTACAGACAGTATCTAAACACTCCACCAGGATTAAGGCAGAGTGGGAAGTAGTCCTATAGCATTGCAACAAATTACAAAGACATTTCTCCACTGAGTTGGGATATACTCAAGATCCCAGTACAAGTATTATGTATCTTAATGCAAAACCAATACTGATTGTTCTATAGAAGGAATAATGTGAGTTCCTGTGTTTGCTAGAGCATGTAGGACCTGCTGTCTCAGTGTACCTCAGTCTGACAGCTTTGGTGGCTGTCTTCAAACTCAGCATCCTGCAGCCCCTGAGAGCACAGCTGATTCTTGCAGAGTGCACTTCTCTCAGTGCTACACACTGAAGGGCTTCTGTCTCAGGTAGATGACACCACATTTTTTGTTCCACAGGCCTATTTGAATAGCTTAATAGCTCAGAAACATGCTGGAGATACAGACTTGAATCCTTCCCCCCTCAATGAATATTAGTACAAACACAACAGTGAGGAACACTTGGAAGAGTCCCCTTTATCAGAGAGCTTTGACTTCAGCTAATAAGAGGAAGATCATGGTGTTGAAAACCTCTTGCTTAGGAATACGTAGCCATCTTCTTTGACATGGAACTGTAGAAGTGTACGCTGTGACCAAGCAACCCTTATATTTCTAAACAACAGCACTTTTGGCCTTAATAGCATCAAGCATTAATATAGCATCCCCAGGTTTTGAAGAATGGTAAAAATCTCAGTACAGGTGAATGGCAAACAATTCATGGTGTTCTTTCTTTCTCTTTTTCCCTTCTTTTTCACCTTTTTTTTTCAAGGTTATGGCAATACTTATCCTGTGACAAGGGCTGGAAAATACCTCTGCATGTTGTATGCTTTATTTGGCATTCCTCTGATGTTCTTGGTCCTGACAGACATGGGAGACATCCTTGCGACTGTTTTGTCCAAGTCTTACAATGAATTCAGAAAGCTACAGTCAAAAATTTTAGCCTCTAAATTCTGTTCTGGATCCTCACATATCAGAGGAGATGGATCTAAAGTGGATGTGAACGAACCCTTGAGTATAGTGGAAATGCTGAGAAGTCAATCAGCTGTTAAAAAGAAGCCAGCCCAATATCGCAACGCCCAAATTTTTGAGATGTTAATTGCCAGAGAAAACGAATACAAAAAACTATCAAGAAGTAAAAGCATAGAGAGGTGGAGCTCATGTCCTGAACTAGACAGGGGAAAAACAATGACCAGAGTAATTGAGAATTTTGACAAAATAGGAAAAGAGTTAGAAAAACTGGATGTGCCCATTGTGTTAATGGTGCTGGTTATCTTCGTGTACATCTCCTGTGCAGCTGCTATTCTTCCAAACTGGGAAACCAGGATGGACTTTCAGGAAGCTTTTTATTTCTGCTTTATCACCCTGACAACAATTGGATTTGGAGATACGCAACTGGAGCATCCTAAGTTTTTCTTGTTTTTTTCCCTCTATATTATTATTGGCATGGAAATTGTCTTCATTGCTTTTAAGCTGGGCCAAGAACGCTTAATTGTCTTGTATAAAAAGGTGATTTCATTCTGTGGGGAAAAAAAGGTGCCATCAAAGAAGATATATCCAAAATAAGCATAGTCATTTCTCCCTCACTTGTATGCATTGCCCACTGCAACAAGATGAAACTACTCCTGTGCATTTCCACTCCCTGCCCTGGGCTTGCAGGGAGAATGTTTTCTGTTTTCCTGTAAAAATCTGCTGCAAACTGGTTGCATTATGAAGGAGACACTTGACATAGGCACCGCCAGCAGTTTCCAACAAAGGTTGGAACAATCTCCAAACTAACAAATGAAGACAATGTATGATGAAAGGGCAGAAAACTCTCCCTGCCAGCACTCCCCAGCTTCTTTTGCTAAGGTCTGACTTTCAACACAATTGTTATCCTCTCAGTTTGGGGTCTTTTTCAGTGCTTTCCAAGCAGGCTGCAGGTCCCTGCCTTGTCCTGGCACCTGCCTGCAGCCGGGGACAGCGGGATCACAGCTCTTGGTGCTGAACTGTGCGGACATGCTGCCATAACACTTCATCAGGAAGAGTCGGGTAGAAGCATGAACCCTACTGCTCTTCTGTCACAGCTGTGTGTAGTGTAAACATCGAGTTTACATGCTGTCCAGAGGAATTTGAAAATTAAGGAAAGAAAACTAAATGTTCACCTCTTTCTCTGTTCCTGGTCCACAAATTAGTCAAAATGTTGCTCATCTGTGCAGGGCTGAAACTCATTTTCCATCATCTCTTATTATATCTGTGCTCAGCCTAGAGTCAAGGTGTGATTCATAATGCCCAATTATAACAGAGTTTGTGACACGTTCTGCTCTTGAGAAGCCACCTGGGCAGGACACGCAATACACCTCTAGGTGGAACAAAGCTCATCTTTGCTGTTAAAGAAACACGATGGCCTGGGTGCACCACTCCCAGATGTTCTCTCCTCTAGTTCAGGTTTTACTGTGCACAGAATGCTTGATTATTTTTTGTTTCTTTCACCTGTTAATGGAAAGAAAGTTCTACAAATTGCTCTGTGGTTTTGTGAGTCCTGCAGTGAAGCAGAGTATTGTGAGGAATATTGTTGTTTTGTTATTATTTTGCTTAAATTATTTGTAATCTGAATCAAGCTATCAATAATTATTTTCAGTCAAAAAGTGTACACACACTATAAGAGAAATCACTGACTTTAATTAACTGCCTCTTAGCATTGTTATGCATGCACACTGAATGTGAACGGCACCTTTAGGTAGTAAATCAAGCTTGATTTTAACAGCATGTGCATTATTTTCCATAGCAGGTTTGCCTTTTGAAGATGAGATGTTCAGAGTATTTACATGACAAACAACTCCGCTACAGTCACTGTGAATAATTAAGTATAGTCCCTGTTATGAATAGTTTGTTGTGACTAAGCACTGGTGATATGCTTGTATGTAATGAATGGTATAAAGAAACATGCTTTATAAGGAAAACAATAAAGAGTACAGCAGTTAGAAGGAACTCTGGTTAATTGTTTAACATTTGCTGTGAGTTTGGTGGCACACACAAAGTCCTTCGATTCAGACTACTCTCATTTCATCTTTTTTTATGACTCTGGATTTAGATCAGTGTAGGACTTTGGTCCTGCATCAAAGTGAAATCAGTGAAAAGATTCATTTGATTTAATGGACTTTGGATCAGAGGATGACACTCCCTGATGCCTAGGGACTTTCCTTCTGATATTCCTAACACTGCCAGCATTAGTAAGAACCAGTCCTTAAGTTATGGGACTAGTTTCTTCCGCAACAGTGAGATCTCTTTTATGCAAAAGAATTCATCTATGATGTGCTGCCTTCATACCTTAACATTTACTTCAAAGACTAAAGGAAGTTTGATCGGACTTGCAAAAAGGATCGTACACAAAATCATTCTAGTTCTGGCCAAGGGGTGGCAGTACACAGCTTTACTTCACACAAAACATGACACGTCGGGGATAAGAGAATATTTTATAGAAGTAGAAAGAACAAATCGCATCACTGTGGCCCTCTGCGAGATCACAGTGTTCTTTCCTCTTGAATACAATGTGCAGCAATGCCCTTAACCTCTCAGAGGATACAGAAAAAGCAGAAAACGTTTAGATGCCAGGGGAAAGGATGAACGAAGCTATGGAACAACTCCCACATGAGAAATGTAGAGTAGCTCTCTAGTCTGGAAAGAAGTGAGAGAATACAGATGAAGTGTGCAACGTTGCACAGGCATGGAGAAGAGAAACAGGGAGACAGAATGTCTCTTGTATTTTTTCTGACCTGGTTTCATTGCCTGGAATGCACTGAAATCACTTGTTGTATAGTTCACAAAATAATCAGTGAATCTAATTTCTGAAGAGATACTCAGTTTTTCATCTGTGTGCAAGGTAGACAAGTCAGTTCCCAAGTCTTCCTGAACAAGCACACACTGTTTCTGCAGAGCATGTCACAAGAAGAATGTTTTAGGTATAATAAGACCACTGACTTGCAGCAAAAGTAACATGGCCACCTGTACTGTGTCAGGGACATAAAGGATGATGGAGAGCTGGGCACACACCCAAAGGTCAAGGATGGAAAGGTTGTTTTGTCCTCCTTACAGGTGCGCTGAAGCATTGCTCCCATGCAAATAGGAATATCTGGCCCTAATTTTCTTTCTGACAGAGTAGGAGCACAGTTCCCCAGATGACAGATGCAGCACTGTGCAGACATCGATGGCAGCAGTTTGGTCTGCTTAGCAGGCTTTGAACGTAGCTCAGTAAATAAAGCATCAGAGTTAACAAAAATGAGGAAAAAGTAGGTAGCAGTGGCTCATTCAGTGAACCTCAGTCATAAATATTTATGAATTGATAGCTCTTATCACAGTCTAAATCCTGGCAGAATTCACGATCTCTTCCCCAGGATGTTTTTATTCTACCAAATTGACGTGGAAATAAGCTTTGCTTGCATCAAAGCAATACAAAATACTGTTTTCATAATAACTTTTTCCATCACGTGCTTCACGAGATGGTGAATTAGCACTGAAGGGCTTCATGGTAGAACTTTTCTATCAAGACAGACGTGACTGATGGGGAAAGAGTTGCTTGATGTGTAACCCACAAAGGATATGAGTTATTACAGACCCAGCTGGAGAGCTTCACAGATCAAATGCACTTGGTGCTGAAGGATGCTGGATCAATCACTCCTGATTGGGCCAAGATGGCAGCTGTCACGAGCACTTAGAGGAGGAAAGAGGGGTATTCCTGGTGTGGGAACTGCAGAGGGAGGGATGGAGGAATGAAGCAGAAAATAATGTTTGGACAGAAGGGAGGAAGTGACAGCAAAGACAGACATTTTCTGTACAGACATAGATAGGGTGAAGAGGTGCTTGAGAAGTACGGAAAATATGGTGAGGGAGTCCCTCTGGACTGGGTAAGGTTTTTGTGCATCTAGAACATGGTCAGAGAGCCCTTGGGAGATCAACAAGAGAGCCAGGGTGTCTGGGCTGCAACACCGACCTGATCTTACACAGACATGGGGAGGGCAGAGGAAGCCTCTTGGGAGAG
Organism: Oreortyx pictus; assembly: GCA_036925125.1. Classification (NCBI taxonomy): domain Eukaryota; kingdom Metazoa; phylum Chordata; class Aves; order Galliformes; family Odontophoridae; genus Oreortyx; species Oreortyx pictus. The sequence continues at coordinate 30,109,272 of JAUPFR010000008.1, forward strand.
AAAACAGTGGCAGGAGGAAGATGCAAGGTGTGCACTGAAAAGACATCAGTGAAACCACCCAAAATATTTCTCTCTTTATTTATTTATTTTTTCCTGCTTCTTCATTTAAAGAATGGCAACCCATTTAGAAGCATCTCTCACAAATACGCCTGACGACTCCGGAAATTCTTAACGGGATGTAGGACTTATCATCTGTGTGCCAGTAGTTCAGATGTAGTCCAGATTTTAGTGGGCTAAACGTTAATAACATCTGATAGCACTTTGATGGCCTTTATGCCTTTTCAACTCATTCCAGGTGGAGATGCACCCACATCACAAAAACACTCCCGTATAATGAACACTAATAGCATGCGTGATGGCAGCCTCAGCAGAGGCAAAGGCTGAGACTCCAGCTGAGAGGAGTCCCTGCAGCCCTTTTTGCTTCCAGGTTCCCAGCATACCTTATGATCCTAATTTACAGACCCCAGGGCTCTTCAAAGGTAGCGTGTGTGGCTGTTGCGTGCAATATGAATGTCTTGCAAATACAGAATGATGGCTCTCATTCCTCTCCCTGGCTTACACAAATAAAACAATTAACTATATATATAGGTTTATAAGAGCACCTCCCCAAGCTGTACTCAGAATTTAAAAACGTACCCTGGATGAACAACTAAGAGTAATTTAAAAATATTTAGCTAGGCTGCCCTTCCCTTACTTCTTTACCTGTCCTTTACATATATGGTAGGAAAAATATTTGACGAGCCATCCAAAGTGGTACTACATTACATGCATAGAAAGGGAGATCAAGTTGCACCAGTGAAATTTCAATTACATTTGTTGAAGTACATCAGCACATATGGTGACAGAAATACTAGGAATTTGCTCCATCACTCATAGTTAGTAATAGCTGCTGGAAGACAACAGCTCTCTCATATATCAGGCCAATATTTTTGGGATAGAGGCTCAAGGTCTAAATGCAACTCTTCACAGCCAATGAGGTCCATGAGAGCATGGTGTGTGTGTGCCAATAGCTGGCTGTCCACACATGGTACTCATTAGTGAGTTTTAGGAAATGCTTGAACAAATGTTAGTTGGCACGTGTGCTCAGTTCTGCATGTGAACCTGAGCATTTCTTGATTTATTTTTTTGTAGCTGTATTTATTTTTTTTTTGCTTTTAGTTGAAAATCTAGTTTCTCAGAAGACAAAATCCAGTTCTTTTGAGTTTTGTTCAACCTTCTTTCGAGCTGATGAAGCTCAGTGTCTGGTTGCAGCCCCCCTGAGACTGAACTTGTGCATAAAACTATATGAGTTTTATGAATGTTATCAAGTCCAGAGGAAATGTTGGCTTTGGACTAGATAACCTTAAAGGTCTTTTCCAACATTAATGAATCCACAATTCTTATAAAAGAAAGCGGACAAGGGAAGAAGGAAGGAGGATAGAGTGGAGAGATGTAACAGTGAGAAATGAACTACTGCATTAAACATCTACTGAAGAGAAATGAGGATAACGATGTTGTCTAACAACATTGACTCATTGCATTATCTGCTTCCACAGAGTCTTGTGTGAATGGGAAAATGAAGAGAGAAGTTACCACAAATCAGCTTATAAAATCGCCTATACATTTGATGCTTTGCTGGAAGAGAGTTACTTGATCTGCTCTATGATGCAGACTGTCATCATGCTCTCAGATCAGCGCCTGGGAGGGGAAATCCCACTCATTTGCTGCCTTCAGTCACACGTGACAAAGAAGTTTGAAGAACAGAGCAAAATTCGGGAGCTCTGAGTATAGAGCAGCCATGTTCCACTGTTTTCCCACTTCATATTTTTCTTGTGACAAGGAATAAATGTTGCTATTGTTAAAGGAACATAGGAATTCAGGCTATTCAGTGTGTTATCAGGTGTAAGCCTTCCACTCACCAGCCTAATGCTACTCTTGTCTTCAGGCTGTTTTTCCCCTCAATCAACAGTCTGAAGTCAGAGCAGAGCACTGCATAGATTTCTCCAACCTTTAATAGAAAGCTTCCCAAGTACACATACCAGGCAAAAGCACAGAGCTGCCCTGCTTCCTGGTGAGAACTGTTGATTCCCCCCCCCCCCCCCCCCCCCCCAGAAAAATACCCTAGCATTTTGTCTAAACACTTTCAACCCAGACACAAACAGGTATGACAAGTTCTGGTTCAATTGCTTGACAAAAGGTGACTTCAAAAAAGATTTCAGCCATTTTATCTTTAATATTTCACTGAGATGAGACATTACTTTGAGCACAAAAAAGATGAACTGAAAGAATGAACACCTCTGTGACCCCCTTGTGCTGTGGCAGGAGCTCCAGCTTCTCTCACAGAGATGACAACACATGGTACTCTGCCAAAGGAACAGGACTGGCTTTCTCCAGCTTTTATAACATTTTTATTCCTTCCAACTTTCCCAGGAGAAGAGTTGGTACAATCTACTTCTGTCAAAGCAATACTTGGGACTCTCACTAGAAGACGCTTCCTAAAGACTATAAATAGTCTCAAGAAAGCTTTGTAGTTCCTGGATGAATTAAAAAAAAAAATGCAAATGAAGGCTCATGAACTTTCCTCAGAGTTTAAAAGCATGATACGCTTTGCTGCACTAAGGAGTTTGATTTACTGTCTGGGTCTGTAAATAAGTGTGTGCTTGTGCTAGTGTTTGACTGCCAACACCACTGCTTTGCAATCTGCTGTGAAAAAGAGGTTGTTGCTGTGCCAGAGCGTTCTTACAGCAATTTGCCTTGCCAATGAAACAAATAAACTTCATGCTTAAAAAGATTAAGTACTGGTATGTAGACATGTTTTTACTTTATAGAAAAGTCACTTCTAAATGCTACCTAAGCAGCAGAGGGCTGAGTTCTGATCTTCTGGAAATCCATTGCAAAGCTCACGGTGCCTTTAGAGAAAGAACTGGAAACAAGGAACAAATAGAGTATGTGCTGCCATTAATCCCATTTGATCCCAGCTTTACAAGACCTGCTTCATGCCTAAACTGCTGCCTCATGGAAAGTGTTTTCTGCACAAAACTAGCTGAACTCCTGGGAGTTGTTGCTTGCTCTTCTTGCTCTACTCACCAAGGGATGGCACTTCACAGTTACCACAGTCTAGCAGCAGCATCAACAACTACAGAAACAGGCAAACATCTTCTTGAAAGAAACCCCAGTTTCTCTTGGTCAAAAGCAGAAAAACATTAAGATGTACCTCCATCAGGCGCTGCTGTGGTCAGTAATTACTTTTCCTGTGACCATGTTTTGTCAATATTTTTTCCTGGCGGAGCACCCATCTCAGTTCCATCAGTGTCCCAGCATGCCCACAGGGCTCTGGGTAAAACCTGAGACTTGTGACAGTGTCTCTGGGACCTGCTCCTGGGGTAGAAGTTCTTTTTGTCCCCGAAGAAGCATGGGGAGTCCATCTGTTGGACCCATCTTCCACAAAAAGATTATAGGGTAACCAAAGCACAAATATTAACAATGCTTTCAACACAGCAATTAAGGAAGTCATTAAACTCAATCTACAGGCAATTTTCATATAAGTTTTAGGGATAATGTTCAAATAAATACTTCACCCAACCCTTGAGCATAATCCTAGCCCAGTACTGTTAAAATCAGATATTTTACTTTGGCAGAAGCACAAAACCAAGAAACTGCTCTCAGACTTTCTACTTGGAAAAAGGAGTCACTAAAAAAAACAAAACAAAGAAACCCCTCCATGTTCCTGTAAAAAAAAATCTTCAGCCTACTGTTTCAGACAGAAGAACTTGAAGTGACTAACTTTAGTAAAAATTTCCTTGATGCAGAAATGTCACTTATTTTTCAGTTTTAACAGCATCACCAAAGAGCTACACGACTTCTCAGAATAGCTTAATTACAGAAAAGGTGGACAAAAAAAAAACCACAGGATCTGTTTCTGATTTCACATTCACCAGTTTAAATCAGAAGCAACTCTTTCAAAGTCAGCAGAATCATTAAATTACAAACGCAGCATGGGATTAGAGTCAGACTCCTTGAATTCTGTTAATAATTATTATTGCTGGTGTTTATTATTTTTATTGCGGCAGTTCCTTGAAGCATCTTAGATAAGGACCTCAAATAACCATCCATTATCCAAGGTTTCCAGCCACAAGCCTACTGCAGCATGCATCTCTTAATGTAACAAAAGCAGACCTTATCACTTCCTGCCCATGCTGGCTAAGCAAGAAAGAAAAAATCCTTATGGCTAGTTTACAAATATGTGTCACTGGGTTATTGAGTAGATCTGTGGAGCAGCTGGGGCGTATTTTAAGAAGGAAGAAACTCAGTGAAATAGGAACCATGAATGCAGAAGCTTTGTGCAATGCAATTTCATGCAAGTACAGCACGTGCACTGCTGGCTGTCCTGTGCTAGCTGGGTGACTTCACCCCACCAGCTGCAGTCCAGCCCACAGCACCCAACCTGAGCCACTGATCATCACTGTTTGACCAGTGCATTAGTTTTGAATGTTAGTATCTATAAAAACCTGTTGTCACCTCTGCAGAAGACTGCTAGGACATTCATCTGAATATTGGAAAAGTATCACTTTGTCAGTCTTTGACTTCTAATTTATCATTCAACAATGATCCAGATAACTCTGCAGCTGTCTGGAAAGCTAGGAGAGCAGGGTAACCAAGCACACCAAGAATTTGACAAACAAGCACAGAGTAAATAAAAGGTCCTCCCTCTCCAGAGAGGAAAAAGTGAATTATGATCACTTGCAAAACTGAAAATCATCAAGGACTGGAGGGCATTTCTGCAAAAGAAGTGCTTTTGTAGAAGCAGTCATTGTCACATTATATATAATCAAATTCAAGAGACTTACAGTAGGAGAACTTGCATCCTGAGTCCGTGAACCTGACACATATACAGCTGAGGGCTGCCCTGCAAAGCAGGCTGGGACAGGTGCAGGGAGGATGCCAGTCAGGAGAGCAGCCACACTAGAATGCTGGTTATCTGATGAGAGGAGATAGAGAGATTCTCAGGAGAGAAGGCATAGCTCTGTTCAGAGCTCCAGTCTGTTCTGTAGGAAGGAAATAAAGGAGCAGATACACGGGATGATCTCGCTCAAGATTTGGACCGAAACATGGTTCATTTTCCAAGGCAGCTGATGAGTCTGTGCATGCAAAAACTCCACATGAATATCTGCTGCTAATCTCTGATTTCAGGGATAATTCCTGCCTTGCAGGGATCACTTCCAGGCCTGGTCCCCCAGAGGGCACAGCCCTGCCCAGATACCACCACAAAATACATCGTGCTGATCTAACTGAGCTTTGCCCAAACAGAGAGCATCTGTTGTCTGTGATAAGCATAGAGCAAGCTTCAGAGGACAGCAGAAACCAAACTGATTTCTGCTTCAGCTCCTTGAGAGGCCTTCCACATGGCTGTGACACAGCTCAAAGCTCTTTCTGTCTGAAGGTTGCCCTTTAAAGGAACTTAGTCCTGTTCATCATGTTGTGTGCTTAGCCTGTGAAAGAAATGTCATCAGATAATAGAAACTAACTATCCTGAGTCCTCGTCCACCAACACTGATCCATTTCAACAGCACCAGAGTTTTTTTTACCTTAAATGTGACCCTATTCCCAAACAACGCACTTGCTACTTCAGAACCAAAGTACTAGGAAGTGCCTCACTGCATTTCAAAGACAATACTGTCACCCAGACCAAGGGAAGTACTGACTCAGTACAGCCCATGGTGTCAGGGCTGCCAGTTGTCCTCTTCTCTGTAATTATGTGTATGAAATGGTGATTCCTGGCTGCAGACAGTCTCTCTGACTGCCCCAGCATCCAATGCCACATCAGGGTGGAAAGTCACTGACCTTACAGGTCTCTCCTAACCTCAATGAGCCTATGATTCTAAACAGCACCCAAAATATACGGTATATGGGACCAAAATAATGCCCTACACATTGTGGTGAGTGCAGGCACAGGGTGGCTGCCAGCAGTAGGATTCCAGCCTTTCACCAGAAAGGCATCATCTTACATATTTCTGTTAACAACAACATATAATACAAAGCAAGGAAAAGAGGAATTTAAGATTAATGTATACACATGTTATACATACTCATGCTGCTTGCACTTCCAACTTTCACTTGTAGTTACCTGTAGCTGAGGACGTCCTGCCGCTGTATTTGTAAACCAGCTCCTTCCAGCACGAGGTTCGTGCTCCGTAGTGATGTCTGTGCCAGCAGAACCACTAGATGGTGCTCGCAGACCTGGCTCCTTGTAGAGCTGCGACGTGGAAGCTGCTCGGAGCTCGGTTTCCACCGACGCCGATGGTGACAGTCGTTTGACACCGCCTCCGGATCCAGTCCTGTTGTTCATCTGCTTTGGGAATCAGAGAACGAAGGAAAGAAAACCCTGCAAAGACAGAAGCACCGTTCTCTGCTCAGGCATAGGGGACTTCTAAGGGAATGAAGGCTTGAAGGGAAAGAAGGTGAGAAATGGTTAGGAGAGAAAGAATGGGAAAATGATTAAAATTTACATAAAAAAGTCCACCTGATCATGATTTTAAAAGCCAGAAGGGATCACAATGATAATTCACTGTTATATTGTACATTTACATATATAGTAGCATCCTAAGATCTATTCTCTTCCAAAAAAATCTCACTTCCCTATTTATTTTAGACAAAAATACTTCAGATACATCAACACATCTCTAGTTTCCTAACTACCATTCCAAAGGTCATGAGATTTTATAACATGATGTATAGAAGATGACTGCAGAAGTGCTACAGCCAGGCTTGCCTGATCTCGTTTGAGCAGCCCCTGCTGCACCACTGGTGTCTGGGGAGCCCAGCCTGGCACTAGCACTGTTGGTGTGCCCAGCCTGTAACTGGGAAGAGACTCCGCCCAATAGCAAGAGAATATGACTTAGAACTTATTCCTTTCTGCTCTATTTTTGGGTTTTGCATCCCTTTGGCTGAATGCCCTGAAGTAAATTACAACTCTCCGTAGCTTCACTTGCCCTCATCCATTGAAGTGTGGCAATACCTTTGAGAACCGTAGCAAGACCCAATTCTCTGTTCAGCAAAGGAGAAAAGCTTTAATTAGGTCTGAGGGATAGCCTAGCTTCTAACCTTAATTTGTTCTCAGAACTTATCTCAACAGGGCTTTCTAGCATTGGAATATTCATATTGCAACACAGTACAGACAGCAGAGCAACAAAGACCCAGGCTATAGCAAGCAAGGAGTTGCTCAAATGCAACAGCTATAGCAATGGAAACAAATGAAAGAAGCTGCTTACCTTCAGAAGATCTCAGGTATGCAGGGATCTCCAGCAAGATTCTCTTGCCTCTACTGCTAACCCTTAAATGAGTTCTGGGAAGGGGTGGATCCTGGCTCCAGCCTTTCCAGTCACTCAGGTGCATTGCATGCACCTGAGCTCTCCTGGATGGGCCCTGCCTTCCCATCAGGTGCTCAATCACTTTCAAGCTGTGAGTTTGCATTTCCACTACAAACATACATCTCAGACAGAAAAACATATTTTGAAGTTTTTCTGTCTCAAAATACAAAAAAAAAAAATCCTTAGGCAAACAAAAATATATTTAAAAGGCAAAACAAAACACCACCTATCACACTAACTTAAAAAAAAAAAAAAAAGGTCAAGCCATAGCCATAATAATGTTGGCTTCAGAGTGTGCTGGAAGACAGTGGAACACTGTCCCACTGCCAGGTGTATTGTGTGAGCTGGTGATGGAAAATAGGCAGCCACTTCAGCAATTCAGTGGAAAGGTGCCATTGTTTCAGGGTTAGAAACTGAGCAAGAAGGAAGAAACAAACCATACGGTACTTGAGCTTCTCTCAACAGTAGAATTATCAACAGGAACAACCTGCAGAGCTTGGCTTTGCTTTCTGGAAGTATCTGAGGAACAAACCAGCAGCCAGAGCAGGACTCAACCCTGCTGAACCAAACCCCAAATGCAGAGGGTTCCTCTACAGGCAGATGAGTTCCCTGATCCATTTCTCACTACCCCAGCACGAACAGTTGGGGACGGTGCTGGCACAAAGTTGCTTTCAAATACTGTGTAGTAACCTGTGGTGAGGTCTACTATCTCCATCCAGGTTTTACATAAATTTTACACCCAGATTTTATCCCTGAGGTGGCCACCTTAGTGCACACAACACCTTTTGTCTCTTTTGGAGACCACAGCCTTTGTTGGAAGCCCCCACACACCGTTTTTAGTGTAAGGGTTATCTCTGAGGCAAGCTTAGCCATTTCCCTCCTACTGCAAGCAGTGATTTTGCTGTTGTGCAGCCGGTCAATATTTGAATTGGCAAGAAGGTGGATGTTTCAAAGGACAGATAATCTTTTGTTTGTTCTCTTCTAACCTTGCTCAGACTCAGCTCAGACTTCTGCTTAAATGTCGCCAGTTTCTCTTATTACTACTATTTTCAGTGGAATTTAAACTGCAGTGGTAGAGGCTATGGGGCCTGGATCATTCCAGCTTATGGCAGCACGGCTGATTGTAACTGCATGAGGCAGGTGGGATACAAATACACGAAATGTCAGCTCCTGCACTGCAGCCCCATCACCGACCAGCAATAACCTTAACCCTTCTAAATGGTGCTTGGCCGCTGAACTTTCTCTGCCCTGGAAGCGGGAAGAGACGCGTGGGGAAATATAACAGCTGCTGGCAATAGCAAAGGGTACGTTGTGGGTGACTCCGTGGAAATTAGCATGGGGGGGAAGAAAACGTTAACCAGCGGCGACAGGCTCCCGAGCATCATTCTCAGAGCACAGCATGCAACCTTTCAGAGAGGAGCAGGAGGAAAGGGGCACGGATCAATGCTGATGGCCCCTCAGCATCTCAGCCTATGCATCTGAAGGGGTTTCTCTGCTTGCTTGCCAAAGGGGAACAGGGCAGGTGCAGAGGCAGAGCAAACACCAAGGTCATGCCCGCCCTCCCGTCTGCCCCAGCTGCAGTAGGGTGAGCTGGGCAGGGCTGTGTGTGCTGGCAGCTCCCAGCCAGAGGGATCAGGAGTGAACCTCATGCTTGGTGCAAGGTGGTGACTGTGTGTATAGAGAAAATGAGCACATCCAAAGGTTGTATGTGTTGGCTACCAATCAGTACTGTTTCTTGCATTAGGAACAAGTGACTGGAAATCACTAATAAAATGCCTCAGAACTATGTCAGATGAAGTAAACAATGACTTGGTTGAAATATTTCTTTAATTTTTGTCAAGCCGTCTGTTTCTGACAAAATGAAATTTTTTACATTTCAGGAAGAGGAACTGTCATTCTCTAACGATGTTCTTTGAATACCTACCATCAGAAACCTACCATCAAAGCTTTAGACAGCGTCATATCTTCCTTGCAAGGCTCACATGATGCAGAAAGGAAACATTTACAAAATTATTCTTTCTGTTTATTGATCTCTTCTACGTGCTTCAGACCTGGTTCTCTTTTTGCATCTAAGAGCTCTGCATAGAGACCTGGCAAACAGAAACAGAAGCGTGTTATCTGTGTAATTAAATAGAATTAAATCACTCAGAGGGAAGGGAGTTTGCCATGTCACCAGCCATTGACACTGAGTGACTTATTGCTTCATAAACAAACTCAAATTAATTATGGTATATGATACATATGCAGCAGGTGTGTTCTTCTTGTATGATATCCACCAGCAGATGATCCAACTGCAGAATGTTGCTTGTGCTTTCATAAACACTTTAAGTACAGCACTGCTAAATGTCTAATAGAAGTGCTGTTTGGATTCAGCAAATCAGAGTCGCCCTGCAGTGAGCCAAACTGCTCAGCTCAGAGCCATATAACAGAGGGGTGCTGCTAAAAGTGACGATAAATCCCTATGGATGTGTTGATATCAGTATGGAGGTAGCTTGTAAAAACTCCAGTCAAGGATCAATAACTCTTTACGAAGATAAATAATATAAAGACAATGCCTGCTCTAAGTAATATATGATCCACATCAAACAGAAGAGAGGCAGGGAGAAGTGTGTGAAGGGAAAAACTGCATCGTTGAATGATCAAGAGGCAGAAGTTTCCATGTTCCAAATTTCCAATTCTTCTCCTGGGTTTTGTACTCATGGTAGGCTGAAGACTGACAAACATTCTTCCTTAAGGAACTTTTGGAGAACACGTTTGGTGTCAAGAATAACATGAGGGAAAGCACAAGATATTTATTAAAAATTAAACAAAGCTTTGTTTGCAGAACAGTAGCATTACAGACAGACTCAGAATTTGTTTGCAGCAGTGGGGTTTGCTTTGGTATTCATGTACACACAGCACTTACCAGCAGGTGCAGCAGATGCAATTAGTTGTTATGGATATTCATCCTGCCTTTAACTTTGAAGATGTTTGGGGTTATCTGAAATACAAAGAAGTGGCATGATGCTTTGACTTAACTATGCTTACAAATTATTTCTTTTATTCTTGATTTTCCCTTTATTCCTTTGCTGCATCTCTTTTATTTATTCTTGTGAAGAGAGTCTACGGGCACAGAGGCAACAGACACAATCTATTGACAGTGCCTTTCATGTAGATGCAGGTTCTTGCAGGGTGAAATTATGGGTCATTTTTTCAAATAAAAACATTGAGTAGAATTTGGAGTACCTCATGATTTTGGCAGACAGAAAGCACATGGGCTTCAAAAAAAATCATCTTTAGGTGAAATTAGAGATATGTTCAAGCTACATTTGGATTCAGAATGAGACTGGGAACAATCCAGAATTCAGAAGATGCAGTTTATTATAACAGTAAGGGCTATTTACAAATACCTTGATGTGAGTTTTGAATTTCCAGAACTCCTGAAACTTAGAGGAGCTCAGCTCTCAGATCTGTGCCCTGGGTTTCCTCTCTGTGAAAGCACGTGTGATTGGCTCCCATAGCCTATGGTTTCAAAATCAATATTTAATTTCACAAGTTTATCAGATAAAGACATAAAAGGTTGAACAGTTATGCGTTGTTAATATTTTTTAGCATTGGCACTTCATGTTTTGTATCAGAAGCTTCTTTTACAGTGATTATTCACAACGTACCATTTCAAACAACCTTCATTTCCCCTAAAATGATTTTTAATGAGACTAACAGGAAAACTTATTGGGAAAAACATCATTGCTCAGAAACCAATTAGCACCTTCATCAGTCCTTCACCTACCTAACAGTTGGCAATCTAGATGGTTAGCCATAATCACAGTTACAGATACAATTTGCAGCTTTCATGGAATAGGTTTTACCTGTGTACCTCAGATTGAAAAAGACACTGAAAAAGAAGAAAAGCGAAAGTCTTTTTTTTTTTTTTTTTTTGCCCAAGTCAGGGACTTAAATAATGAACTAGACTGAACTGATGGAGAAGATATTCATCTTCAGTGTAAGTCACCGTGCTGCTCTGTCTACAAGATGGATGAAATGGGATTTATGCTTTATGAGATGGGATATACACTTTAAATCTGTATATAACTCTTGGCTGATGCATCTGTAGTGCCTGGATTTTATCCCCCTATATGCAGTTATTTCTGAAAATATAAAGCCCATTTTCTCATTGTAAGAATTTCTTTTGATAGGAAGCAAAAACTTGCAGCCTATTATCCAGCAAGTGCATATTCATAAGGCCAATCTCATCCATAACATTGAGCTTATGATGGGACCCCCAAGAAGCTGAAAATTAAGCAAGTGCATGAAGGCGTAGAGCTAAAATGCTCAGTGAAGGACCTGCAGGTTGAGGGGAAGAGGTTAGGAGAAGTGCTCTCTCTTAATTTAACTGAATGAAGCAAACAAACCTTTGCAAAATGAAAATGGGAAATCAGATAATGAATAACTATAAAGGCTCATTAGAACTTAGACGTGCTCCCCTCAAATATAATTATGGCTAATATGATTTCATCAAATGTCACTGAAGAGCTGGAAACTCATAACGATGAAACACTTTTCGCTCCTTCTGCCCTTCAGTGAGAACGCCTCTTCAGGCTTTATAAATATTGACAATGACTGACTCTTCCTGCAGGGAAAATGTGACTGGTAGGTGCAGATTCCCAGTCTGATGTCCACAATGGCCTGCTGCACCTGGCTATGGTGCCCCAAATACAGCCCCACCTCCAGCAGGTACTACCGCGGATGGGACCTCCTGCGATGTCACTGACATATCCATGACAAAGCACTCATTAAATGGAACACTTCTTGTGCATCAGGATACTAAACATTTGTCAAATCAGAGTAACATCCTAAATTCCCTCCTCCCAAAAAGGTAAAGCTTTTCAGTCATGTTATATCCAAGCTACAGTTGCAGTGAGCTGGTGTGGAAGGTAGAGGAGTTGTCGTGATTTATGTCCACTGGAGAGCAGGCCCAAAGTATTTCATATGTGCTTGACTGCTCATGCAGAAAAATTGGAGAGGGAGTTATATTAAAAATTTCACTGAGGTAACAGTTCTATTAAGCCAGGACAGTATGACAAAGACATTCCATGTTGGAGAATCCCAATTTTAGACAGTTTCTCACTTTCCTTTTCAGAAAAGTGGAAATAATGTACAATAAATATTTAATACCTGCGGAGTCATGCCCTCACTGACTCTGTGGGAGCACTCTGCTGCTCAAAGGAGTTTCTGCACAGAGAGGGATGAGCTGCAGGGTCTCAAATGCAGTGCTCAGCAAATCACAGTTTTCTGTTTCAAGACTTCTATTGTTTTATCCATCACATTGTATTCTGCCACATTAAAGACAAAATATCTCCAGTGGCTGAATTAAGCCCTCCTCAGGCTATCAGAGAAAGCTCTGGGCTCAGTGGAGTTTTTGCAGTTCATGGCTTTTCAGTTCACATAAATGAAACTTTTGACTCTCAGTTCTAGTGAAGCATCTGTGGCCTTTCAAGGATGCCCCTGCTCAGACGAAAAGCTAGAAGTGCCAGTCACAGATATCTCCTGGCACTTGCAGGAAAGCACCCACAAGTTCCCCAGTGGTGACACCTGGCTCTACCCTTTGCCCAGGAAGATGCCTTGCTCCGTTCTTACACCACTTGTGATAAAACTCGTTGCAGTTTGCTTGCTGGTGCCATCTGCTCCATGACACAGCCTCCTTTCCTACATGCCAGACACAACAATTCACAACTTCTTGCCATTAGAGCAGTTAATTACTGGTTTGTTAACCATCTGACCTTATAACAAGTTCAACCCTCTGTTGCATTAGTATCAGTATTTGAATAGAGTGGCAAAAAGAAAGGCAAGTGCAAAAAAATCCTGATGAATTGCCTTTTCCCCTCCTCTGGATTACAGAGCACAGGGCAGTGAAAGTGATCCTCACAGCAACTTAGCCAAGGAGGTGGTGGCCTGCAGGATGGCCATGGAGATCTTCAGGCCCTTGTACCTAGCTCATCTCTGTTAGGACTCCTGAGGCCCTGAGAATCACAGAACCATAGAATCACTTGAGTTGGAAGGGACTCTTGAAGGCCATTGTGGTCCAATCCCCCTGCACTGAACAGGCACACCCACAGCTCCATCAGGTGCTCAGAGCCCCATCCAGTCTGACCCTGAATGTCTCCAGGGATGGGGCATCTGTCTGGGCAACCTGTGCCACTGCTTCACTAGCCTCGTTGTAAGAACCTTTTCCTTATATCCAGTCTCAATCTCCCATTTTAGTTTGAAACCATTTACATAAATTTATCATTTACAGCAGGTAGAAAGATTTTGTCCATAGAAGGGGAATCCTATTGATATTTCATATGTAACAAGCTCAACAGCTGCTAGAGCTTTCGCCATTTATATTTGCTTTCTCTTTTACCAAATGCATCATAACATCTTCTTGTCATTGTGTTCCCATGGAGAATAGCAATAAAGGCAGAGATTGGTCAAATATGCTGCAACATAAATGTGCAGTTCTAATGCACACATTATAGGAGACTTCTTATCTCTTTGTAAAAACTAAATCTACAGAACATACTTTATACAGATGTAATGTACCCAGACATACCTATATATATTTCTGTATAAATATAACATTCTATATTATATATGCATTATGTAGTGATGAACTTCTGATAAGCCATTCCAGCAACTAGAAAGTTGCCTGAGGCCCACTCACACAAACACAGGCACATAATTAGCTTTCTTACAACTCTTCTATTGCCAGGAATCAACAGGATCCTTAGAAGAGCTTGGTGTGGGTAGTCATGGTGGTGAAGCCAGTTTAATTCCTGCCATGCCAAGGGAAGAAAACTCAGCCTTCGCTTTTTTCTGTCTGCTGCTGGGCTCCTGCACAGTGTGCACAAATACATATCTCATTAAGTCTTCATGAGACTTAAAAATGCTCCCAACAATGACAGAAAACTAAGAAATAGCACAGTCAATTTTGGTGATTCAGAACATGAGACTGCAACCTTTGATTTTCAGTTACATCAGCACAGGCCAGAGATCTTGCATGTGGACACAGCCCACTATTCCAAATGGAAATACATCCACAAGAACCACCATTCTTTTCAATTTTATAGCTCCATAAACCAAGATAAAATAAGGAGCAAAGCAGACCTTATGTTAACAGGAATGCAATTCTGAATTCAAATACATGGAATCAGTTTTGGGCACTGACCAGAAAAGAATCATTTGCTCAGTGTTTTATGGGTCATTCACCAGATAGTGCAGCACAGTCCAGCATGATCTAAGTTTGACAGTGATGTTCTCCTGGAGCACAGAGCTAATTGTCCTGTCTGAAATTCTTGACCAATCCCTCATGGATTTCCAGGTGAAAAAGATCGGAAAGATGAAATAGGAATTCCTGTTAACGTTTTACATCTCTCACTTGTTAGTTTCTAGAGTAGCATTAGAATTAATTAGCATAGAACTGCAGCCTTGAACAGTAGCCATAAGCTGTTAGATCTTTAAACACATGCAGTGTGCTGATCATCGATATTGTTGCCATCATTAAGAAAAACAGTGAAGAGTTTGTCCTGATTTGTTTTGCTACTGATAACATTAAGAAAAGGATGGGAAAGAACCCCAGTGTTTGTACTGCCAGGTTTGTGCTGAGAGTGTGAACACTAGTGGTGGGTAACGCTGTGGATTTTGAAGGATCTTTGGGGGAACCAACAGCTCTACTTACAAAAGCAGTGATGGTCATATATCAGAGTCCTCTTTTTCTACAGTTTCCTTCAATTGCCACCACCTTGTTTCCTCTGTTCACCTCTGCTCACCTCCCCTGCACCAAAGGATGTCTGTGGAGAACCACTGTTGGGGGGATGCTCTGCAAGCTGCAACCTGTGAGCTCTGTCTCAGGATCAAGTGATCTATATTATAAATCCAGGCTCTCACAGTGATTTTCCTAGCAGGCTGACAACGTTTCCACTTTGACCAAGCACAGCCATCAAGGCGCTGCAAAAATTGCAGGATGTGAAATCTTTCTGTATCAGTCTCCCTGCTAGTAGTAAGGATGTCACGGTCTGAGCTCTCTTCTGAATCTCTGAACTGCTCCCCAGGAATACTCCAGCTACCCCCGCTCAAACCAGCCACTGTTGGATTATTTCTAAGCATTAAAAAGATTTTCTTCAAACAAACACATTTAGGATTTTCTAATAGCAATTTAAACCTAATCTGAGAATGTCTGGAAGTGGAAAATGACTTCTACATGCTGAGGGTAGTGTTCCATTACCAGTAATTTATTGTCTTTAAGAGCATCCCTGGAACATTTATTGACACAACAAAACACAGACATTTCTGGTTTATTGTAAAATCTCATTGCACTCGGCCATTTGTGACTAAGCACAGCAGTGCATATACTTCCAGGCAGGGCTTCCTATTTTTCTAAGTGGGTTTAGACTTATATGAAGATTTTATATTTCAAGAGTAAAAAAAAAAATCTCTCATTGAAAACAAGCATAAAAATGTAAACACTATTGGTGGAAGAAAATTGAGTGAGTTTTTTAAGGACAGAATTTGATCGAAGAAATTTGCTACAGCATTTCCATTAGTAAATGCAAGTATTTAAGGAATAACTATACACTGATGAAGCAAAGTTTTTCAGTTATTATACATTCCAAGTCATCTACGGGTGATTAAGAAATATAATTCAACAAGCTCATCTAAGACATTCGCTTATTTATTTGACTCCAAAACAGAAATCCTGGAAAAAGTAGTTGTTACTGGGGCAAAAAAGAGAAAATAATCTTTCAAACACTTCAACACTTATGATAATTGCTAGCATATTTTAAGGTCCAGTTCTGCAAACTCACGCCTTGAAGTCAAAGAGATTATTTGTGTGAGTGTAAGGGCTGTCAAAACATTAGGGGAAATCTTCCCTGAGCTTCATCCATTAGCAGTAGTGAGGGAATAAGTGCATGTATGGCTGTAAGCTACTCTGGGTGCCCTACAGCAGCCAGCTTTTTGTTCTGAGCACCTAAGGAGCTCCTGAGCAAGTCACATGTAGCTGAGAGTTACTGCTCATCCACCCTATGTCTCACTGCTGCAGTCAAAGCGATTAGTCTGTTTCTTAGATGCCCAGGAGCTGCTTTAGCCTGGGGAGCTTGGATTCTGCTGGCAGAATGGCTTTTCTGCCCAGATAGCTGATCCTGCCCACTGAAAAAATCATGCAGGTTGCTTTTCAGCTGCAGCTCAGCTCTCTGCATCCTTTAAACTTGATTTTCTTTGGTCCATGAAGCTAGCAGAAGATTTCACTTTCTTTCTGTATTCTACTTAAATTCTCATATATTAGCACAATGCTCTTGGAAATGAGACAAAAACTTATGTATAAGATGTAGAAGTGATGTTCAGCTCTTCGTGAGACCTGCAAAATACAGCTCTGAATCCTCACAATCATGGTTCTGTAAAATATGGATCTTGCATTATAAATCAAGACCTAGGTATAATACTCATAACAAGCTCAGAACCAAATATTTCCAAGAATTCAGATGTCCAATGGTAGCTTTTAACCTGTGACATAGGATTCTTCAGAAACAGTTTATTTCTTAGCATGCCTGTCTGACCAGTCTCTCCTTCAGTTTGACACAGGTTGGAAAAAGGCCCTTAAATCAAATCCAGCCATCAAGTGCACCACCAGACCACGTTCCATCAAGAACTGCATCGTCTTTCAAAAGCCAAATCTTTGGACTTTGTAGGTTTGTCTGGAAGAGGCACATTGCTCTTGCTTTAAGAGTTGAAGTTCCCCTGTTCTTTTTCTAATGCTCATTAGTGTTTGTGGCCAATTAGTTTAAATAAAAGACTACAAGCTGGTTCAGTGGCATCCTTCATGGAACAATTTCAGCTATGACATGTCACCTCAAAAGGCTGTGCAAAGCTACTGAGGACTAGATGTGGAGTGTTACACACCCTTTGTGGAGTGACAGTTACGCAGTGGCTTGTGGCTTGCCCAGAATTGTGTGGCTGAGTGCAGAGAGCAGAGCTGTGCAAAGAGCCTATTCTGCATCTCACCTCTCACATACAATCAAATTGTTTAATTTAAGATCTCATCCTTCAGGAAAACCACACTGATTTCCTCCAGACTGGGCAGTTAACATTTCTTACTGACTGCATTTATAGGTAACCTATTACACACAGGTCTGAAGTGATTTTATTTATGCTGGTAATATAAATAAGGCCACACAAAAGCTTTTCTCCTCCCAGCTAATTTAGTATCTTTGTTCCTGCATTACAGTTTGCTTTCTCTGGAGCTGAGACTGTCTCTTTGTGCTCTTATCCCATAAATATTTCATTTGGAACCATGAGGTTGTTGCATCAGCACAGTGCATTCGGACCAGGTGTTGGTGAAATTATAATCTGTGGGAAACAATCACAGTATTTGCCATCCTGCAGATCATGCCTGCTCTGAGTGGTCTGCTTGTTTTTCATTAAGACTTTTCCACAGGGTTTTATCCAAGGTAATACATTTAGATGTAGGTCTGACAGTTGACTGAATGCCACCAGCACCCACTCACTGCACTGGAACAGGGAAGCCAGGACAACCAGTTAGATGAATGTTTTTCTAAGCCAGGACCTGTGGTGCAGCTCTTTGGGGTCGTGTGATGCACTGTGCTTTATAAAGTGTGTCTGGACTGAAATGCCACCAAGAGACAGATTTGTTCTTCACAAGTTGCAGGAGTTTTTCTCTCTTTCCATTTGTTTGCAAGTATTTGCTTGTGCTAAATGGAGATTTTTCACATCTGTGCAGTCTGGAGGTATTTCCTCACTCAGTTTCAAAATGTGTACAGAGTGAGGAGAGCCTTCCCCAAGCATCAGGTGCTCCCTGTCATTGTAGTCAAACATTTCATGTAATTCCCTTCTCAAATTCGTGAGTTACACCTCGAACATATGAAGATACCCTGGCTGAGTTCAAGCACTCAGAGCCATTTTCTATAACTGTACTCAAGGCCTAGCAAAAATATTTCCCTGTCTAGCAGTCCTGCCTTATGTTTCTACCTCTTCTATATTATCACTTCTCTGGAAATTGTGCTTCAGTGCTTTTCTGACTCTGGGACTGCTGCTGTCTCCTAGCAGCATTTCCCTTTTCCTGCCAGCACCATTGGTGGTGGCAGTGATACCATCCTCCAGAGCTGGCCCACTTCGTGTTCTCTTTTGCACAGCAGACTTAGAAGCTAGACCCCTGTCACTGACTCAGCCTTGGCCACTCTTGCAAAATGAAGCAGTGTTAGCCCAGGCAGTGTTCTACATATCAGCAGAAGGAAGAAAGTTGAATCCGCTTTCTGATGCAGTGCTCAGTTATGTTGTTGGAGAGGCCTGAAGAAGTGCATAGAACCTGGCTAATCTTCTAACCAATAGATAAATGTTAAAGGTGAACAGTTATTCAGAACAAACTGACCTTTAAGCTTCCTGCACACTCAAGTTACTGCACAAGCTAAAGAAGCAGGCAGGTGTTTGCTCTGAAACCCAGCTACCATAGCAAGAGCTACTGCTTCCTTCCTCCACAGCTGGACTGTGTTTCTTGCAAAGCCACCTAACAAGCAACAGCTTCAAAAGGTGTGCAAACGTTAGCTACAAACACAATTTACATGAAATAACTGAATTCCTATAAGCTCCAGGGATGGGAAAGATTTTTTGTCAGATGCCTTTTAGTTTCAGACAGGTTTCTGAAGAAAATAATTAGGTTTGTAAAGCCGAGGCCAGCATGCCTTCCATTGATCAGGGAGCTGGCAGGGGGCTGCCCTGGGGGCTGTGCAGACACAATATCAGCTCGGAAGGAACAGAGACAACAAGGTGCTACTTAGCATCGTTATTTTCCAGCCATTATTGAACTTGGCAGATGCTCTCTTCTCGTCAGAGCAATGAAACATGTCAGAGCGAGACGCTACCATCACCAACCTGTGGCCAGCAGTGTCAGCGCGATCAGACACAGCTAAAACGCTAAAAATAGTTACCATTGCAGCCTTGCAGCACGATGGCCCTCCTGAAAAGGTTCACATTAAGCCCTCAGCATAACACAGCTCTTCTAGTGCTTCAGCATCTCTGCAAGGAGACCAGGAGGACATGTCACCAGTGGCTGCTCCTGCATGGCCATGGCTGTGGGGACAGCTGCAGTGAGGCCCAGCACTGCTGGCTTTCCTTCCACCATTACTTCAACTGCTGCTCCCATACAAAGCCAAACACTCTGGTTCAAAATACTGACTTTGAAGGAGTGATGTTGTGCCACAAAATACAATTTCCTAGTTCTGAAACTCGCGAAAAATTTCAGACTCGTGCTGGAAATATTTCAGTACTGTGTTCCTGACACTATCATCTTTTTGATATTATTTCCAGCGAGGTTGTGACTGAGGGGACCTGAGAGGTCTGTATCTCCAGCAGCTGCTGCTGCTTTGGGTCAGGACAATGTATCAGTGATATTTCAAAGTGTCCAAATCTGAGGGAAAAAAGAAAAAAAAAAAAAAAGCAGGTTTAATTTTTACTAAGTTAAAATACTTTGGGAAAGGACCCTCATCCTGAAATAAACATGTCTGCTCAGAATTGAACAGAAGAAGTTACAATTAATTTTTTTTCAGTCTTTAGTTACCACGCAGAAATAGCCCACACCACTACATATTGTGGTGCAGGATTTTCTTTATGACACATCTGTATGTTCCCTGAGGATTACCACTTTCCATTGCATCACAACAAAGCATCACCTATTGATATTCACCTTTCGTTACAGCCTTTCTACATCCCTACAAACTGAACCTCTTGCCACCACTCCCAGGTGTGTGGAGAGGTAGCGGCCCCACATTCATGTCATGCAGTTAATGTCATGGCTTCTATGCAAAGGGAAGCAAGTGATGTGTTGCTTCTTTTTGGAGGAGGTACACAAACTACACAATATCACTTCTTTCCCTGCATCTCATCTATCTATCCTGAGCCATTCAGGCTGAGCCCCTTACAGTCTTAAATCTGGGTACCACATACACCATTGTTCAGTCAAACCCAGGCAGGCTGTAGCTTAGTATTGTGAATTAATAAATGTGACCCTTCTAAAAGCAAAATTTCTACTTTCTTCTCCTCTCTCTCCTCCAAACACTACAGTGCCACAATGAGCATTAATGTTTAGTGATATACTCACATACATTCACACATGCACTCACTGTAGCAGATTAAAATACAATGTGTATCCCCAGTGCCTGGAGAAAATGAGATGCATTATTCAGTGGATCTAACTACTGCACAGCCTTACTACATAGTAATTAGTAGCATGACTCTTGGGCACCAAGTAAAAAAGTCTGTAAAGTTACAAAGGTTGAAAAAGCTGACTAAGTATATTACTTGTTATTAGTAAAACATAAGCTGCCAGGTATGTCTTCCAACTTAAATAGTAAGAATTATTTATAGCTGGAATTTCCCCACTAGCAATAGCTGTAAATGATTAATTCACACAGAAAGCTGAGATAATTATGAATTATTGCAAATTGAGCTGCAAGTTGTAGAAATGAATGTAAATCTTAAAAAAAAAAAAAGAGACAGCTTTAAAAGGGATTATTTTTCTCACAGGAGCCAGTAAGGTAGTGAATTTCTCAGCCTGGCTGCTGAGTACTGTAACCATTTTGTTTATTTCTTTATTTTTACATTGGGTGGTGAAGGAACCTGCAGGCAAGCCAGCAAAATGGCACTTCTTGCTGGAGCTCATGACAATATCATGCCATGTGCCATGATGGCATCCAGCTGTGCACATACAGCATCTCACCACAGACAAAGTTTCTAGCTGAGGTCAGAATTTGGACTGCTGGATTGCAGTGGTTTTCAACTTCATTTCCAGACTGCTGGTCTGGATTTATTTATACCATTTAAGGTGTCGCTGCCTGTGTGGTTTTGGCTCCTTTATCTGTCTGTATGTCTTATTTGCCTATGCAGCATGGAGGTGATTCAGAGCAGCCTCCCAGTCTGTTGGCCAAAGCATAAGGACCACACTGAAGTAATTTTTTGGCCACCAACTTCGTGTCACTTGGTGACTTCAGCCTATTCCCTAACAAGTTTGGGATGCCTTGCTCACAGGGGAGCATTGCTATGAGCTAATGCTGGTCACCGACCTGTTCAGAAAGATCTCAAAAGGAGCCTTCCCCCCCCGGCGGCAGGGAAATAAAGGAGCACAACCCATGAGGGCTGTGATTTTGGGGCCACGGTTTTGGAACTGCCTGCTGGAACCTGTGCTCATGGCAAGTAAGTCCCTTGTTGCAAGGCAGTAATGTGGCTCATTCCTTCCTATGAATATTTTCATCTCGATTAAGGAGACAGTGGTAAAATGTTGTGAGCCATTTTGGAACTGAAGACCCCCTTCAAATAATGTCGAAAATCATGTATTTTAAAATGTGTGATTCCCATGAACAGAAATGAAATTTGGGCTGCTAAGTTTTCAAAATCTGGATTCCTAAATACTTATACATATGTATATACATGATTTTGGAAGTTACTTCTGAGCTTAACAAGCACATGTATTCTTCCAAGAATAGGTAAGGCAAAGAAAAGGCAGATAAAAATAATAATAATAAATAAATAAAAAAGGCTTGAATGCCTATTTTCACAGCATGAAATTTTGCTTAATTGTTCTGTTGAAACCTCAGTTAACAGCTGGAAAAAAAATAATGTGGCTTTCCCCACTCTTTTGACAAATCTCAGTTAACACTTATATGACAGAAAAAAGTTCCATGGGGAATCCAATTTGTAAGTATGTTCCCAGATGTAATGGCCAATTTGGCTGTGCTCCTGCCCCTTTCCAGCTTGGTCTTTGGTAGATACAAAAATCTCTGTCTAAAGCCAAATTAATAGTGGTGAAGAAATGTTTATTGACAGAATACTCTTTAGACCTGCACAGCAGCAGACCTTGGGTCTTCCTGACTTGCTCATATTCTAGAAGCAATCATGGTTTAATTGGCTAGATTAATAAAGCAATAATGTCTGTGCACCAATGGGCATCTTCACTTGCAAATAAATGTACTCTTATGCTCTCTGCTTCTCCATGCTAACAGTGCAGGCGTGCTTTTGCACACACATTTTGGCATTAACTGTCTAGAAATCTATTGGCTGAGGGTAAGAGGAGCTAGGATAAGAGGAGAGAGGAGAGGTTTGAAGTGGAGCAAAGCAGAGTGACCAGATGCTGCTAGCAAAAGGTGGCTCATGTAAGCATGGGTTGGCTGAAAGAAAGCAGCATGCTGTGTGGCATGAAAGACAGCCTGAAGTAAGGATGTGAATATATGTCCAAAGAGGTTTCTTGGCCCCATTTGGAGTACAGTGTGCAGGCCTGGGGCCCCCAGCTCAATAAAGATGCAGAGCTCTTGGAATGGGTCCAGAGGAGGGCCACTAAAATGATCAGAGGGCCAGAGCACATCTCCTATGAGGAAAGGTTGAGGGAACTGGGCTTGTTCAGCTTGGAGAAGAAAAAGCTCCTGGGACACCTCACTGTGGCCTTCCAGTACTTGAAAGGAGTGTGTACATAGCACAGAAGTGATAGAATAAGGAGGAATGGTTTTAAACTAAGACAGGGGAGATTTAGGTTAGATGTTAGGAGGAAGTTCTTCACTCAGAGGGTTGTGATACAATGGAACAAGTTGCCCAGAGAGGTTGTGGATGACCCATCTGTGGAGGCATTCAAGGCAAAGCTGGTTGTGGCTCTGGGCAGTCTGCTCTAGAGGTTGGTGACCCTGCCCATGGCAGGGGTGCTGAAACTAAATGATCTTGGAGGTTCTTTTCAACTCAGGGCATTCTGTCATTCTATGATTCCTTATAGAATGGTTTGGGTTGGAAGGGACCTGAAAGATCACCTAGTTCCAAACCCCTGCTATAGGTAGGGACAACTTCCTCTAGCCCAGGTTGCTTACAGCCCCATTTAGCCTGGCCTTAAGTGCTTTCAGGGAGGGGGCATCCACAACCTCACTGGGCAACCTGTTCTGGTGTCTCACCGCACTCACAGTAAAGAACTTCTTCCCTATGCCTAGTCTAAATCTACCCTCTTCCAGTTAAAAGCAATTTCCCCTCATCCTGTTGCTACATGCCCTTCTAATAAGTCCCTACCCCGCTTTCCTGTAGGCCCCCTTCAGGTACCGGAAGGCAGTTATTAGGATCCCCTAGAGTCTTCTCCAGGCTGAAGAGCCCCAGGTCTCTCAGCCAGCCCTCGTAGGGTAGGTGCCCCCTCATCAGTTCAATAGCTGATCTGTTGCATAGTCAGTTTGTTTTCTCATTGAGATAATAAATGAGCAACGGCTACGAAGAGCAGTGCAGGCTGAGTGTGAAACCCATGCACTCCAACTGGGAGAAAGGAATGATTTAAGCGCCAAGTGCTGCAAATCCCTCATTTGCGGGGAAGACACAGCAGCACCACCCCGAGCATCCTTTCGGGTTCAACCTCGAGCGCTCCCTTTGCTCCCCGGGTACCTGTTCGGGCTCACCTTGTAGGGCACTCGGAGCTTGCGCTGGGGCCGGGGAGGGGCCGGCAGTTCGTTTCGTCGCCCTCCTCCTCCTCCTCCTCCTCCTCCTCCTTCCCCTCTCCTCCTCCTCTCTGCCCCGACAGCATCCTCCTCCTCCTCCTGCCGCTCTCCGCTCCCGGCAGCGTGCGGGACGTCTCGGGGCGGGCAGTGGCTCGGGTCGCAGCCCCCCGCACCCGCCGTGCCCCCCAGCATGGCGTGGGGCGAGCTCAGCCTGCGCTGGCTGCGGGAGGGCCGGCAGTCCAGGAAGCTCATCCTGCTCATCGTCTTCATCGCCCTGCTGCTGGACAACATGCTGCTCACCGTGGTCGGTAGGTGGACGGTGGTGGTGCGGGCTTGGTTTGTTTTCTTTTCCTCGTCTCTCGGTTGATGCCAGGAATAAATCTCCGGTGACAGATGTGCTCTCTGAGTGAGCGATTTAACGCTCTAGGTCCAAACAGTGTTTTCTTTTTTAAAGCACGTCCGGTGTTCCAGGTGCTGCAAACACTGCCACGCACTATTTCTCTGTTAGCTGCGGGGTAAGGAGTTGTATACAAAGATCTTTATATATCTATGTACTTGTAGAGGTTTATTTCCCTACCAAAGTCCACTGCTGCTTCACAGAATGACCACCGTATTTTTAGCTCAGCATCTTTTTTTTTTCCTCCTGTGGTCATGCAACTGAAACAACAGGCGAGATAACGCTGAGCTGCCTGCTTCCTTGCGATAGTTCTCCTTTCCCCAGTGCTGCTCATGAAACGATGGGTTCACACGAAAGCTATCTGAGCGGGTTTTAAGAAAAGCACTTCGAGGAGTCGGCAGAATGAAACGATCGGAGTTCTGAGCAAAGCTGAAGATGCAGCGATTACTGGCTTCGTGTAACACAGCAAGCACCCAGGTTTAGGAACCTTCTCAAACGAAGTGCTTGAACATTTTTCTCTGGATAAGCCCTCATATTCAGAGCTCTGTGTTTACACAGACTTTTGAAAGGGTTGGGAGAAGCTCCCGGGTTGTGGCTTGCAGCACAGCAGAGCCCCCAGGTTGCAGGTGGGGGCAGGCAGTGCCCAGCCCACCCCCAGCTGCAGTGGCACTCCTGTGGCTCCTCAGTACAGTGCTGATGCCACCGTGCAGACCTTTACAAAAACTTCGTGTCTGTTTTTGGCAAGCCCGTTCCGGATGTGCTTTTTGCATGAATGTTCTCTCTTACGAAGTTTTTAGCATCTCATTATGCATTCATTAACACACATGCAAGAAGCCCCTACAGTTATCTTAGTGTGATTAGAACACGGCTACAATCCTACGGCACATCAAGCAGCTCCCTTCTGGGTGATTTTTCAATGTCCATTTTGGAGAAATGGTGAAACATGAGCATCAATGCATTCATTCTGACTACCTAACATAGAAGTGTTACAATGATTTTTTTTCCCTTCTGACAACTGTTCCTAATTTCGTGGCTTATTTTATTAATGTATTTGATTATTTTTAATATTTTGAATTAATAATAGTTTCAATGCTTTTCTCGTCTTTTGCGTTCTCACAGTCTAATAAAGGGTTTTAAACACTCACATGAGGCAAGGAGTCTGCTCAGATATGGGTTTTGATACTTCTCATATTTTCCTTTCTGAATTTTATATGTATAAACTATTTAATAATTACAAAACCTGGCTATATATATATATACGCTATATATATACACTAACGTGAAAGAACATCATGTTGCAAATCGCACTTAGGAGTGTAATTTCTCCCATGGGCAATCCTCTGTTTTAGTTCAGTTTCACCCTTTTGAAGTCCTTACTGTAGGAAAGCTTTTCCTAACCAATGCCAAAATGAAGAAAATGTGGTGATTCCATTTACAAGTAACCCGATAGTAAGATGCCAATATATTCTATTTGTTTTTCCAGTGCCAATAATTCCCAGTTACCTTTACAGCATCAAACATGAGAAAAATGCTACAGAAGTCCAGACTGCTAAGCCTAACGTCGTTTCAGCGACAGTGGACAATTTTCAGAGCATCTTCTCCTACTATGACAACTCAACGATGTTTACTGGAAATGAGTCTGATAAGGCAGCACCCGGAGAGCTGCTGCACACTGAGACTGCGCCGACGATGGTAAATGTGACCGCTGCACCACCGGACTGCCCCAAGGAAGATAAGGACCTGCTGAATGAAAATGTTCAAGTTGGGTTGTTGTTTGCTTCCAAAGCCACTGTGCAGCTGATCACCAACCCCTTCATAGGGCCACTGACAAACAGGTGAGGCAAATGGGGCTCACGTGCGGATCAGCTGGGGTTTGTTCATCGCTGCTAAAGTCTGCGTGAGGATTTCTAGGTAGTTTTAAGTCAATCACAGCCCTGACTTACTGCCCTTCTCACCTTATCTAGAGGAATATTACAGTGAATGCATCCAATAATTGCATCTCCTAACAGCCTGCATCGTTTCAAAAATGAATTGGGAAGCACGTGAGCCCTTTTGTCACTATTACACGCTTCTCTTTTTCCTCCAGCTTCCAAGTCCTCAGGTTTTTATAGAAATTTTACTGAGGAGGTATTGAAATTTCTTCAGTCAATTACATAGGGCCACCAAATGCTACAGCTCTGTAGCTAGAAAGATTCAACCCTACACACTGATGACACTTCTGTTACCCCTATATGTAGCAGTTGTGATATTGGGACCACAGGTGGAGTTCAGGTCCGTTCCTGCCTCCCGCAGACCCACAGCTGTGGGTGCACAGTGGGTTCAAATCACCTGAGCTAAAAACCAAGAGGGAAGCCACCATCTCTGCGGGTTTCCAAGAACAGGGTATTTGTGGCTCTGAGGGACATGGTTAGTGGGCATGGAGGTGATGGGTAGATGGTTGGACTAGATGATCTTAGCGGTCTTTTCCAACATCAATGATTCTACGGAGTTCTCACTGACTTCCATGTCTGCCAAATCCCACTGATGCCATGCTCCTCTCCGAGTTCAGTGGACCAGGATGACACCAGTGCAGGACCCAGTCCAACCTTCAGGCTGTGGTCTCTGAATCTTTGTATATAGACGGTATCTTGAACAAAATGGGTTTGGATGTTACGTTACAGAAAATCTGTCTGAGCAGGATCAGCACTGTAAGCACCAATGTCAGTGACTTTAAAATAACCCATGACGACAAAAAATAATCCAAGTATTGAATACATTTACATGGAGATTAAAAAGTATTTGTAACATCGTTTAAATATTTGGTGTCATTAATTAATTTGATTTTATTGTTAGCATGCTGTGTAACTGATCCCCATGAAGAAGCTGCAGTCCTTCTAGACAGAGATGTTATTGTCTATAGGGAATAAGCTCCAAATTATATTTAGTTGGATCACTAATTCTCATTTCTTATTAAGCTATTTCCATAATGAAGATGTTTTCCTTTCAGAAAATTATACACAGAATAAATTTCTCCATTTCCTCAACTGAAAACACTTTAGTGTAAACCACCATAGGTTTAAACTTACCATTGATGGCCATAACCAAACCAACATCACTTAAGGCAAAATATTTCAGGTTTTGAACTAAAACTGCCTTTCTTGGATTTGTCCCATTATGTATATTGTGTGATGGCTAAACTGAGTGTTTAATGCCATTTTGACAGAGGGGCATCCAACTGAGGGATAAGCAGAGGTTTGACTCACAATGCTCAGAATTCCGCCACTATATTGTATCTGTGGAACTGATACAAACACAACAGCTTTAAATTAGGTAGATAGCTTCATTTCCATTTTATTTCATTTCACCATATCTCCTTCTGCACTCCCTCCAAAAGTTTGCTGTTACAAACAACTCACGCAAACACAGCTGCAATGTAAGGAGAAGATCTAGATTTCCTATATGGCTTTGAGAGAGGCGATGACAGCTCTTCCACAGTCAAAGCAGTATAAAGTCAAATCATATTTTCATAATAGTTCTTCAGGTATCTAAGCTTTACGATGTACCTACATTGTGGGCCTATTTATATTTATTTTTTCTGGATTTTGCTATTTGTATCGTAATTGCTACAAACTGCCAAACTTGGAAAAAGGAAAGAACACGTCCCACATGGCTGGTGGCTCATTCATTAGTGTGGCCACGTCATGCCACAGATAGGATCTCTGTCCTTCCTTTGGCAGATGTCTGCGTCAGCAGGAGGGCACGTGGTCCCTGATGCCTATCTGTGCCCAGAGCCCAGTGCTGGGGTGGGCTGCTGGAATCTCCCACAGATCTTAGAGATGGCAGTGGGGAAGATGTTCTTGAGTCTCCTCCTTGTTCTGAGATGTTACCCCTTTGTCGTAGGTGACAGCAGTGTTGGTGCTGTGCTGGTGGGAGCACTGGTGCTGGCAGCCCTGCAGCTGGGATGGAACCACCCTGTGGGTTTGTGCACAGGGCTGAAAATTCCCTCCCAGTGGCAGGGTATGCAGGCTCAGTGCACAGTAAATGGGAAAAGCAGAAGTAAGGAGAGCACCCAACCCCACATGGCTTGCTGTCCTCTCATCCAGGCAGTGTCCTCATAGCGAAGTGACCCTAAATTAGATTTAAGGATGACTGGTTTTCTTTTTCGCATCGTTTGGATCTTGGTAGCAGCATCTGCCTTTATTCTGAGAAACATTCAGTGGGAAACGTCAGTGTATGTATTTATCAATTAAGTGTTAGAGCCACTGGCAAAAAAAAAAAAAAAAAGAAAAATGCCACCAACAAAACAGCTCTAAAACAGACATCTCCAAAGAACAATGTGTGTGTTCATTTGAAGGAAGTGTGAAAACTATTATAAACGAAACAGAAGATATTTGAGTTATCATTATAAAGGCTCTGCCACTGACAAGCTTTTTGACGATCATTATCATGGCAAAAATTTAAACAAAGTAGAACAGCTTAAGGCGGATGGGTTTCTTTGTTTAAAAAACAGGGTGCACACCCTGTTAGTTAAGGTGTAAGTTTATTTCCAGTTAAGTACTACACCATATTTATAGCTTTTATTTTTCATTTAAATATAATTCTTCATGAGTGGTTGAGAGTTTTAACAAGCAGATAGTCACTGGCTTTTAATATGCACCAGCTTTGAGTGCTTGAGTTAGAATACAGCAGGGTGTTCTGTTCACATTGGTCTGTGCCAGAAAATATTTTGGTTTAGGATTTTGGAAAATGTTGTGGGCTTTTTGTTTTCAACTTTTTCTAAGCTAGAACTTTACATTTTGAAAACAGCTGAATTCTAGAAGGAAGCTAAAAATGTTTCTTGTTTAAAGTTGATCTCTTCCGAAGGAACACGAGACGCAACACACACCTGTCTTCATGAGCTGGTTCACAACTCAAGGTACACCACCAGCATCCCTTTGCTTGCAGCTCTGGTGGAAGTCCTAGCAAACAGAACACCAGGGAGACAGCTTTGCTGCAGGGTATGAACAACACCTCCCATTGCAACACTATTCCAGACTCAGTAAGATTTTTCTGGCTCAGGTGCACGTTTCACTTTTGCTTGTAGTGTAACGTATGAGAAACCATACATACAGTACAGAACTTGCTACAGGGCTCTTTGTGAGCAGGACATGCAGCCAAGGGGAGTTTGA
The DNA here is from genome assembly GCA_036925125.1 of Oreortyx pictus. Taxonomy (NCBI): domain Eukaryota; kingdom Metazoa; phylum Chordata; class Aves; order Galliformes; family Odontophoridae; genus Oreortyx; species Oreortyx pictus. Next base: position 30,138,640 of record JAUPFR010000008.1, read on the forward strand.
AGGCTCGTCCTAATCCTTCCAGAGAAGAAATTGGGCACCAGCTTCCCATGACTGATTCTCTTCATTGTTTTTTTCCAAATCATTGCTGCTCGCTGTGAATTAGTCTGAGAGCCCAGCTGTTCTGGTCCCACCACCCACTAGTGTGAATGAGAGCATCAGCTGTCATGCAGCTTTCTCCCTTCATCTTCCAGCCTGAAAAAAATATTCAATTTGAACTTTATGCTTATCCATACATGGCCTCAAAATTAGTCAACAAATGAACAGATGTTTGCGTGATAGCTTTTACAGCCAGCATGACTACAGATGTGAATTTCTTTGCATGTATGAGACCGTAGCTTAAAAGATATTTATGATGTATAAAAAGAGTAAGGCAGAGAAATAAATAACAACTACAACTCCTTATTTACAGATTAGTTCCCATGTAAGCTTTCATTGGGTTTTCCATCCATTTTCCATCCCAGCTGACCAGAGCCTCTCTGCCTGCCTGGGATGGAAATCTTGATGAAAAAACTCTTCTTGCTACAGATCTCCCTAGTCTGTACAGGGGTGAAGCTGATGGCCAGAATGCTGACCCTTGGTACCAGGGCCACAAGTCATAGATTTGCAGTCCTTAATGGATAGGCAATTAGGCTTTAATGTTCCACAGCTGCTAACCTGGTCAGTGTAACCTTCATTTGTCTGCTGCACAAAACCTGTCAAGTGGTTTTCTCATTGCGAGGTAACCCAGTTAATGAGCATAATGCACTTCCAAACAGTTCTGCTGTCTGGGGCCAACATGGCACCCAAGTGAGTAATTTAGGCATCCTTTGCCATCAGCAGCCTTTTCTCACCCTGCTGTAAAAGGTGGCTCTCCTTTTTGAGGAGTCAGACACACCTGTAGGGAGAACTAGCTGCAGGTGGCCTCCCTGAAACATGCTCAGCCTGTGGCTACTGCAGATTCTCATGCTGTGTTTTGTTAGGAGCACCTACAAAAGTGACTTGTTAAGACATGACAGCAAGGAAAAAGGAGACAAGACAGAGCTTACTGCAATGGAGCATGTCGTGGCATGACAAGAGCAGAACAGCCCAGAGCCAGGAATCACAATCCCTAAACACTTGGCTGATAAGGGTAGTGCTGGTCTGTTCTCTCTGGCACTGGTCTGTTGGACAGACCAGGGACTGCAGCTGCAGATTTGTGGTTGCACAACTGCCAACTCATTAACAGTGCTACGTTAGGAGGAGGCAGAGCTTGCAAAGATTATGCAGGAAAGGTAATCAGCATATCCCACTGCCAGCTGCAGGTGGAGAAGAGAGTCACCTGAGCAAGAGTAACCAAGACTTCTGGAGGCTCAGCAATCTTGAGCAGGGCAGCACATCATCTCTACATTAGAAGGGGAAGATGCAGGCAATTTTGACCTTTTCAGAGGAATATGATCTGCTTGATTCAGCACTAACACGTCCTCTGCTGACATTTATACCTTTACATCTTGGGTGGTGGACCATAGGTAATGCAGATTTTGGCTTAAAGAACTAGCTATATCCACACAGTCTTTTTCTAAGATGATTCTTTGTGAGAAGGGAAAGGTATGTGTTAGACCTAAGCACATGCAATGAAGATCACAGTCTGCTGGGTACCAAGGGCAAGTTCTGCTCCAGCTCAGCCTCCATGGTCCTCTGCTGTGTATTACTTCATACTTAGTGACTTATGTCCAAAGTAAAGAAAGAATAACATCCATGGCTGCAAAAAACTTAGACCAAATTTTGAACAGTCTTTCACCGAGCATCCAAAGAGACATCCAAAATACTTGTTTCCTTACAACTACCAATTGCCAGACACTTCCCTAATGTAGGAAGCTTATTGAAAGAGCTGGAATTTGTTTCAACTGGATGCTGGTCCTTCACTTTAGGTTACAAAACCATGATAGCCCTTCCATTTATTTAGCTCATTAATGCTTACGGAAGATCTCACAGCTAATGTCTGTGGATTTTCTGTGGAAAAGCAAAAACATTACTCTCAAGCTCTTTGGGAGTCATTCTATGTTTGCTGTTGAAGCAGAAGTCCCAATGAAGCTATTGACAAGTTTTCCCAGAAAAAAAGTCATTGGTTTGACCGTGTCTCATTCCAGTTGTTGTCTCTTGAGAATGGAAACAGATGATCCTTGAAACACTGCTGTAATATATCAAAGCTTAGCATACTCAGATGACTCTTCCATTCTCATATCCTTGGCAACTACATGCAGACCCACAGGAGCTTTATTGGGAACAACTATGGTGGAATGAGAATGGGATAATTACATTCTAATGAGAGAAGGTATTCTTCCAGGGATTTCAGATAAAAATTCTGCTTTAGCAAATGAGAAGGCATTTGTAACATGGAGCAATTTGATCATATGGTCCACTATAAATAGTTCAAAACCTGCAAAGGAACTACAAATCAGGTTTTTGCATCCTTCATGTGTGTGCAATTGCCCAAATTGCTAAAATCCTCACATGGGAAAGTCTAACTCAAACTATTAGTGAGACAATCCCAAAAGTGTGAACATTTGTTTCTTTTCTTTTTTTTTTCCCCAGAATAGGCTACCAGATTCCATTGTTTGCTGGCTTCTGCATCATGTTTGTGTCAACAATCAGTAAGTATCCACTTTTTATTTGGTGTGGTTCAGGTGAAATTTTTAAAGGAGTTCACTACCTTCCATAGTCCTCTGTCTGGTTCCTTTCTTAACCCAACCCCTCCTCTCAGTTTCCAATGATTCGAGCAGTGCTCAGACACTCTTAAATTGACTTTCAGTCATAAGAGGGCTATTTTTCAGTATCTCTAACAACCAGGAATCACAGGACTTTATCAGAAAGAGAATGTGAGGCCCAAGAATAAAATATGAAAGTCAACAGTACAACAGCATTGCTTGACACAGCCTACAAGTCAGCTGAGATAGTGTGTCCACTCCAAAAGGCACTGATAAGGCCTCAGGTGCTGGTTTACATTGAATTTTGGTGTGGCATTTCAAGATGTGACCCAGAGGAAAAGGATATAAAGGATCATCAGAAGCTTGTAAGGAATTACTGAAAAATTGAGTTTGTTTCAGAAGACAGATCTGAGGTGTATCAGAGTCTATCATAAAAGTGGAAGGGAATTGACAGTTTTCCACATCCCCTACATGTAAGAAAAAGAAACAGCATCAAGGAAAAATTTTATTAAATATTAAGACAGTATTTGTGACAGCAAGGAGATTGAAGTGATGGAAAATATTACCTGATGGTAGATTCTGATCGCTCTGGATTTCTGTATCGTCAGACAGATTTTGGCTGGAGATAAGAGTAGTAATTCCAATCCATGGCCAGATGCATTTACACAGCATCAAGTGCAGAACACCACTGTAAAATCTCAGTTTGTCTGCTCATTAGAAGAAGCACTGCTTTGAGCCTAGGGGCTTGTTTTAGATCCTTCTTTCCCAAACTGATCAGAGGTTCAGGCTGGGCAGCCTCAAATAGTGGCTGGAAAGAAAGGTCATATTACTCCTCTGTGTGCAGCTGAATCATAGCAGGATGCAATCAGATCCTGAGTAATTAGTTAAAACGACTTGGGTGCTTGTATTCTGTGTTACCAGAAGGCTCAGACACCTGAGAACAATTCAACACTGACACCTCCAAATGCAATAAGAGATAATAATGCAGTTAGCATTGAAAGCAACACGAGGCACAGGAAACACCTGACTAAATGGCATGAAGTTTTCTGTTACAGTTTAAAAAAATCTAACTCTTTAACCTAGTTAGAGTTAAACTAATTTTAAAAATCTGCCTTTGTCGTTTCTGTAGTGTTTGCCTTCTCAGGAAGCTACACATTGCTGTTCATTGCAAGGTCCCTTCAAGGGGTGGGTTCCTCTTGTTCTTCAGTGTCAGGTAAGAGAGCATACAACAGAATAAAATACAGCTCACCAATCCCAGAGTTCTCAATAACAGTCATTTCTTAATTGTGTATGTGTGTGTGTGTGTTCATTTTTTTTCTGTAGTTTCAATAATTATACAAAGTTATTCAAATTAAATCTATTTCACTTAAAAAGAAAAGTTCTCTTTCCCGTGCAGTAGCTCAAAAGCAAATGTCTTTTCAGAACTCGCTGGTGTTTGGTCTGTGGTAAGGTAGAGTGCTAGGTGAGGTATGCTCTCTGGGGTTTGTGTGTGTGTGTGTCTTCAGTGTTTTAAATTCATTTTTATCCCTTTCAAAGGTCACCAGAAGCTTATGCTGGTACTTATCACTGTGTGGATTGTGCCTGTTTCTGAAATTTCTGTTATGAAGTGTAGTTTCCAGTGTCTTCTAATTCTGCCTACAGGTTGCCTGTACAAGATGTCCAGTGTCAGATCTATTTACTTTTTCTAAGTGAACAGATGAAATGGAGTATGGGTTTTCATTCCAAATCATTTAATCATTTCCGGAACAGAATCTAGAGAAAATATGTTTTATTCCTGAATATAAATTTAGTTTGAGAGGGGAGGTAAATAGAGCTTCCTCAGGAAAAGTTCCCCTGAAAATTCCCCTTGAAAGTTTGTTTAACTCTCAAGACCACATCACATTGCACATTATTTTTTCCTCTCTGGTTTAAATTCCAAAAGGATGCAAAGGTTCCTCACTGGTGATTTTTCTAAGCTTTTGCTCGTTTGCTGTGCTCTTGTTTGGACTGCAGTAGCGGGTGCAATATCTGTTATCTTTTCTTGAATATTTCTTAGAATCTCCACAAATTTGTTGTGAATTCTGATAGCAGTCTCTAACTTGCACTCCAGTGTTTCCTGTGAGCAATCTGGACTCAGCTGCAGCTTTCAGCAAGTACATTCATTCAGGGCCTCCGTAATAAAACATGATATGGGGAGCATCTCTATATGCCAAACTCCCTTCTGCTTCAAGGCATGCTCTGTGAGGAGGGGACGTAGGCACACACGCAAATATGTGTGTATACAGATATATATTCATGTATATTTGTGTATAGAAACTAATGTCTCCTCTGTCTAATGTTCAGTAGGGCTGGAAAGTGATGACAATAAATTGTAGGACACAGCTGCCTAATTTACACTTCGTTTTGTTTGTGATTTAGGGATGGGTCTGCTTGCCAGTGTGTACACAGATGATGAAGAGAGAGGCAACGCGATGGGAATTGCGCTGGGAGGCATTGCTATGGGAGTATTAGGTCAGTGTTAGGCTCTGCCACCAAGGGAAGACATAAAATTTCACCTGTGGTCTTGTGGAAACGCGGGAGGGTTTCACTGAGTGCCATGTTATCGTGTCATCTCCAGATGAGATTCACAGTGCGTGCTAAGAATTGCTTCTTACACAGAAGCGGATCTTACACAGATGGAAGTCAGACAGGAATCTCCGTGATGCTGGGGATTTATTCAAATGGAAGAGTATTTTGGGGTGTGAAGAACACGTTTTCCATAATCACGGAGATGAATGTGATTTGTGGGTTTATCACACGGAGCCTTTTGGCCCCAGCGTGCCAGCAGCTCAAATGCTTGCAGTGGATGCTTGTTCAGGATCAGAAACATGGTCTCACCCCAGGCTCCTTCCTTCCCTGGCAGTGGGCCCACCTTTTGGGAGCATCATGTATGAGTTCGTGGGGAAGAGCTCTCCGTTCCTGGTGCTGGCAGCTCTGGCTCTGTTCGACGGAGGTCAGTACCCATGGAGTCCATACGGCCCTGTATGGATGCAGCATGCTGTGCTGGCTGCTAACCCTTCTCTTGAAGCAGTGTTACAGCATAGATTTCTTTCCACAGCTGTTCAACTACTCGTCCTGCAGCCATCCAGAGCACAGGCAGAAGTAAGTATTGCAGTGAAACGCTTGCAGTAAGCAATTGCTGACATTTTGCCCTTCCTAATGCTAAGTTTTCACTTGTTTCATAGAGTCAGAAGGGGACACCATTACTGACACTTCTGAAGGACCCATATATCATTATCGCAGCAGGTACCAGATCTCTTTTATTTATATATACACGTATATAAACCAACTGCAGATATCATTCCTGGCATCCTGGAAAGCCCAAAGCTACCCTGGTTTACTAATAATGTCATTTGCTGTTTTCATTTATGTGAGGCTCAAAGAAACAGATCTTTTTGTTTGTTTTAAATTATTATTAAAAAAGTACATATATTACATTGAAAAATGACAAAATTCACTGCATTTCTAGAGGACTAATAGTCAGCCACAAGTGAAAGATGGCTTGATCTTAGAGGTGCTGCAAAAGGGCCAACAGTTCTGAGAGTTCATTTACACTCTCAATTCAGGTATGCTAATTTCATGGCATAAATTCAGATCGAATCTCCTGGGTGTGCATCACACACTTGGCTCATAATGGCTTATCATTTCCAAAGCACAAGCACTTTCTGACTGATTCGTGTATCTGAAGCACTCCATTCACTTCAGCTGAGCCATTCAGAGCTCAAATACACCTGCCTGGGGAAGCTTCAGTCAGGCTGTGTGGTCTCTATTGGATTTGCCCTGAGTTTGCAGCCCATCACCTTTCCCTTGCAGTACGTCTTAAAGAGCAAAGTACCTTTGTCACCATGCACACGGCTACCAACGAGCTCTGGTGATGTTTTCTGTTTTAATGAGAAATAGCTGTAATACATGCATGCGTATTTCTAATTCCTTTGTGAAGTTTTCTGAGGCTAGGATAGGATCTTTTCTATTTAGCTGCCTCTATCAGAATGGTGTGGATTCCTATGGTTGCAATTTGTTTAGCTTGAGATGTTTTTCCCAGCACCGAGCTTGAGCTTGGCTGGGTTTGGCCAGGACAGGGCAGCCCCTGGGTGCTTGACTGGGATTCCTTGCATACATGGAGCCTTGCAACAGGCTGGAAAGATTTCCATTGGATGCAACCTTTTGTCTGCGGGGTAAAGGTGAGCAGAACAGCTACTGCCTGCCCCAGGAAGGGAGCGAGCAACAGGCCTGCAAGTTCACTGCAGCCATCACAGGTGTACAGCCTAATGTGGTCTGACAGGTTCAAACAAAGAATGACATCCATGCTCATTTCGTTTTGAACTGAGCAATGAGGAGCCTGTTCCAAGAGCAATAGTACTTCTCTGACCTCGAGACAACTTAAAATTTCTAATACTTCTTTTTTCAAAAAGCAACATTTGTAGGAGTCTTTGGGATTATAAGTGTTAGAAAATGCACATCTGAGGCTGTCAGTTCCAGCAGTGACTTCAAACTCCTCTGAAAGTTGTTTTGTGATGGAAGAACACTTGGGACATATGCTGTGTACATGAGTTAGGTAATTTTGAGGAAGACAGAAAGGAAATCTAAGGAATTAGTGAGGGGTTTAGCACTCTGCACTCTGAGAGCTGCAGTGCTCTCCTGAGGGCAGCAGGACTCTTGCTGGAGCAGGAAGAAAATGCTACTCAGGCAGAGGAGCTGCAGGCTGCATTGAAACAGCACTTCTGTCCTTTGCACCTGAGTGACCAAATGTCCTGAGATTCAAAAAAGATCTGGAAGCACTTGAAATTCACACAGCTGGGCAAGCTGAGCCAAGCCGTGCCCAGGCTTCGTGGCTGCTGGCAGTGGGGTCTGTAGGCAAAGCACCTCTTTATAGGGGACAGGCATCCCTCTGGCTGCTTGATGGTATTTTTAGGACCAAGATCTCACATCTCCTCTTCCTCATTCCATGGAGATGGAGGTGTAGGTCACAGCCCGTGCCTCTTACACAACAGCACTCTGTTTCTGCCCCAGGAGACTGGAGACAAAGACCAGAAGATGGGAGTTTTAGTTCATCATTTGCAGAACATTCAGACCTCATGAACTTTCTAAATGTCACCAGGCTCGCTGCAAACTTTGCTGCCCTCCCTTCACAGTATGAATATAGCTTAACCTTTATTGCAGAATTTCTGGGAGAACTGAAATATTTAAGAAGTTAGTGTGCAGTGATTTTACGTTCTGTTCTTTTTAACTTTAATCAACATTTGGTGTATGGCAAACAGGACTGTAAAAAACACATACACGCACATATATATATGTATATGTTTTGTAAAAGCACTCGTTCTCTGCACAGCTTTTTATTCAGAATCAAAATAAACAATTTTTCAGCTGTTTTTTTTTTTTTTTTTTTTTCTTTCCTCCTCTCATTTTCCTAAGGATCGATCTGCTTTGCAAACATGGCTATTGCAATGCTTGAACCAGCCCTTCCCATCTGGATGATGGAGACCATGTGTTCGAAAAAATGGCAACTTGGTAAAGTACAGCATGTCATTTTTGTGTGCTGATATTTATCTGATGGAAACCTCCATTTGGATTCAGTCATGATGCTCTTGTGTGCAGTGGTGCTGCTGGAAAACTCACAGTGAGCAGCAGAGCAGCCCCACAAGGCCGTGTTGGAGGTTTATTGCTGGAGTTCAGCGCTACTGCTGCAACAGAAGTGAGACTTGCAAATCTTATATTTGAACTGAGATTCCCAGAGGGAAAGTACCCAGTTTAAGAATAATTTTAGCCTTTAATTATATAAGTAATTGAGTCCTTTATGCTTTGTCTGATTTGTCAGTTTTTAAGCCTCTTAAATTATATCTCAAACTGCAAGGGTTTAAGTGAATGATGATCTTAGGCAGTTAGATCCAGTGGATTGAAGACTAATTTCAAGAAGGTACAAAGGGTTCTGATTGCAATCAATTAATATTACTGAGCATAAAGTTAAACTTAGAAAATCGCAGCTGTGCTTTGGTATACCACAGCTTACCACTGCATGTGGACACCCCAACCTGCAGCTCTTAGTGAGCAAACCTTTGCAGGATTTTTCCCAGTGCTCAAGCTCTACTCCTGTATGACCATTTGGTATAAAAGGCCGCACCAAGCCACAGCGAGGGAGATGCAGTTGCACAGGTGAAAATGTTTCCCCAGCATTGCCATTGTAAGCCACAAGGATCTGAATCACAGGATATTGCTGTGCTAAAAGATTACCTCCTGATTTGTCTTATGAATATCAGAGAGATAGGGAGAAAGATGGATAGGCAGGAAATGAAAGAGCCCGTGTTGCCTTGGTGAGGGACAAGGAGTGCACACACGCTCTGTGGAAATTGTTTGATTGTGTACCATAATGTCATGGCTCCTTTGTGAATCAGAACTACTTTCCAAGGCTTCCTCCCCCATCGCTTCTTGTCTGGGTTGTGCCCACAGCCTCACGAAGGGAGAAGGAGAAGCCTGGAAGACAGGAACCATCCTTTAAGCGAGTGTTGTTTCCCTGGGGTTGGGGGGAGACCAGCCCTCACCTCAGGTGAGAAGGGCTTTCCTTAGGCCCCCAGTTGCTAAGCATTACTCATAGCCAGTTAGTGATTTGTATTACAGACCTACTGAAACTTTAAAAATAAATAAATAAATCCTGTTTTTAAGGCATCTGCATCTTCAGGTGCTCAGTTTGATCTGTTGCCTGAGCAGGGGCCTAATAATGGCCTGTACTGCAGGGAGCAAAGCCTGACCTCCGTCCTTACTCCCGCTGGATATCCGTAAGGGGAAAACAAGCTTCCCCGAGCTATCTGCAGTTAGAAACTTTTTTCTTTTTGCAGGTGTCACACTGCTCCTGCATTTCATAGATGATGTCCCGAGATTGCAGGAAAAGGCTGCAGCAAACCGGATATTTGATTCTCTGGGCTGCGCACAAAGGCTCCGTCGGATGTGTTTGCTTCGGAGTTGCGGTGTCTGGCATTTATTAGTTTCTCCTCACACCTCGCTGCAATCGTTGTTGATAAAATGTCTCATTCATATTTTTCAGGCGTTGCGTTTCTTCCAGCCAGTATCTCTTATCTCATCGGGACCAATCTTTTTGGGATACTTGCGCACAAAATGGGAAGGTATGCTTAGTTTAAAAAGTACTAATAATCTTCCAGTGTGTTCGTGCACTGTTCCCAGTGTTTCCAAGGGCAGTTTGCTGATGCTGGGTGTTATTAAAAATTGTTCTACAGTAGCAAAATCATTTTTGGAATGTTTCATCTTCAGTTGTGTAGGTTTACACTTCAGTTGTGGCTCTCAACTGGCCCAAATCATCTTGAGTGTCTTACAACCACCAATTTCTGAGTGATGCTTCTCCCTTTACAGGTGGCTCTGTGCTTTGCTGGGGATGCTCATTGTGGGAATAAGCATCTTATGTGTAAGTAGATCATTCATCCGTCAAGCCATCCAAATCTTCCTGTGTTCATCTTTGAAATCATGCTTTACCGTGAGATTTCACTGAAGTTTCTGCCTTCCAGATACTCCACTAAACAATGTGCAGCTAATGGGTTCCAGATCCGAGTGCTTTCAAATCTCAGTGTTTCAATTACTTTGAAGGAAGGATGGCTCTTAAAGGAGGAGGGTCATTTTTTTGTGTTGTCTCAGCATTTTATTCCTGTGTGTAATGGCGAGTGTTAGTGGTAGTACAGATAACGGCTTCTATCTGCTGTAATCCCAAACAAGCCTCAAACTCTAGCTTGTGCACCTGTGCGAAGCATGTGCCAACTGCTCTGAGAATTTCTCTTAGAAAAACAAATCAAATCTCATAAGCGCATGCAGTATGACCTAATCAACTGTCTGCAATGTCATTTACAGGTACCATTTGCTAAGAACATCTATGGGCTCATAGCACCCAATTTTGGAGTTGGATTTGCTATTGGTGAGGAAAAAGAAAAAAACAAAACTACACTGGCTCATTCAGTCTGTTGTTTATGTAAAAATCAGAATAGTTTTCCTGAAATCTGTTCTCCTCCCTCGCAACCAGGAATGGTGGACTCCTCCATGATGCCCATCATGGGTTACCTTGTGGATCTGCGCCATGTGTCGGTCTATGGCAGCGTGTATGCCATTGCTGACGTTGCCTTTTGCATGGGCTTTGCCATAGGTAAGTCTTGCGTTTTCCTGCTTGTAACATTCCTTCTTGACCATAAAGAGAAACACTCCATGACGTTGGATGCAAACGGTCCTTGGAGCAGCACTCATTTCTTTGGTACAAGCAGGGAATGGAGCCAGAGAAAGTTTATGTTGTAATTCCAACTGTACACACATATTTTTTCACAATCACTTTGAAAAGTAGGAGTTTTGCATGTAAAGTTACTGTTTCAAGTGAATGCTGCAAGTTCTATGGTATTCAGAAAAAGGGTTTAATTTTAAAAGGTCCCTCTGCTGGTGGTGCCATCGCAAGGGCAATTGGATTTCCATGGCTCATGACAATTATAGGGATTGTGGATATCCTCTTTGCTCCTCTGTGCTTTTTCCTTCGAAGTCCACCTGCCAAAGAAGAGAAAATGGTAAGCATAACAACCTTTTTTTTTTATGTTATTTTTTGTCAGTGAAACGAACGATACCTCATTTCTGTACCTTTGCCTACAACTCCCCAAAACAGGACCAGCACAGCCTATCTCATCCTCCTGAATCATTTCTGGAACAACCCCACCATGTTATAGCTCTAAAATGCACAATGAAAAGCATAATTATGCACTCCCTGCAGCAGATTTGTTGTTCTTATCACACTGGGTCAGGCTCTGCAGTCCTGCAGTTCTTCACAGTGTTTTCTCTCCTTGGCAGGAAGAGGGGATACTCCAGCAGGGATTACACAGCAGTGCAATTAGTAGGCAGAATTTCCCCAGGGTTGAGAAAATCCCAAGTGAGTGCAAGTGCAATGTTTTACTGCAACCTTTGCGGCACATTCAGCCCTCAACATGCCATCCTTGCTATCGCTGAACAAGGCTGACTTGTGCCCAAGGTATATTGGGAAGAACATGTAGTTCTGTATGTTTGATGTCTTAACTGTGCTTTTATGGCACAGAGAGACACGGTGGGAATGGGCTGATTTTGCCTTAGTGGCCTTTTCCAACCTTAATGAGTTTATGACAAAGATGTGAAAGGCAAGAACTGAACCTAGCGCATGAGCTGTGCAAGCTTTGTACTGGCACTCACAGAAGAGAAGCTGGTGATGTGCATCTTGCTGAGATGTAGTGTGCATGAGGACAGACTTCTAGCATTGCACATATTTGTGCTGCAGCATTACAGAGATTCCAGCTAGTCATACTGCTTTTGTAACCTGCTCTTTCCATCTGATAAAACAGCATTCTTTGTACAAACTGAGATAGAAAGTTCACTTTGCAGATGGTTTGTACCTACAACTCACTTCAGCCCCCTCCAAGAGGGAAATCTTTTCTGAAGCATTCATGCTTCATGTCCCTTCTTGAGCTTCGTCCTCCTTGTCCTTTTCTCCCCACCAACTGCAGCTGCTTTTGGATGAAAAGCAAGCACGTGAGCAGGGGGTTCAAGGGAAGACAGCTGGTCTCATTCAGCCAGCGTTTAGTCATTGGTGATCCAATATGAGAGAGCTAAGTTACTGCAACTGGGAAGCAGCTAGATGTATTTAACTTAGGAGCTGAAATACTGGCTCCACTAAGCCACAAGAAATGTGCTGGTGCTGTCAAGATCCCACCTCATACATCTAAGGACATATAAACTGAATTTACTGTAATAAAAATCAATTTAGTTTCTGCTGTGGTGGAAGAGAGTGAATCACAGCCACAACTGAGTGCTGCACAGGAACATTAACGTTCAGCTCTTCTCTTTCAGGCAATACTCATGGATCACAACTGTACTGTTAAAACAAAAATGTATACCCAGAACAACATCCAGTCCTATCCCCTAGGTGATGAAGAAGAATATGAAAGTGATGAGTAACATTAAAAGCCATACAATATATTTTGGTGTACAAAATGCAGTGTTTCATGTGAAACATCTCATCCAGAAGTATGTTTTAGTTGTCCTGTAGAGTTAATAGTGGAATGGTCAAAAACCAAAGGTGTATTATTCGTCTCCCCTGGTTATAAAGTTGACTGTTAATTGCCTTACAAGGAGAGGAAAAAAAAGCTTTTATAGAGAATTTGTATAGTGTTTACCTTTGTGTATTTAATTTCATTGAATATTACACAGTATATTTTTAATTAAATGCGTAGTATAAATCTGTATAAACACATGAATTTAAACTATTTGTTTTATCGAGTCAACTCATGGACATAGGTTACTTCGTGTTCTGTTTAGACTCGTAAGAGTGAACTCAGCTCAGTGCCAGTAACTAAGTTACCCAGCATGCTGACTCTGGAACTAAGAGCTTAGATGTGACAATGAGCTGTGTTTGTTGTTTTTTGCTTTTTAATCAACTTTGGATCACAATTCAGGGAGGCACAACTTCTTCCCCCATTTCCAAAGTGAGCTGCCTGTGGAACGCTGGGAAGAAGAAAATATTTCAAATGGATGATTGAATCTCTATTGGCCAGTACAGCGTAATGAAGGTTTAACCAGCTAAGCAGTTGTGCACAACAAAGCCCCCACAGAAACACACAGCACTGGGTAAACAAGTATGCCTGGATGTATGCGGTTCCTTTCCCTTAAAGGGAGAAAGAACTGCATGAAGGTACTGTTTTGTATTCTCGTCTTTTGGATTTTGTTTTTCACATCTTGACTTTGGTCATGCCTAGCTGAGGGAAGCTGCAGGATCTCGGTATTTAGCCTCAGCACAGATTGGATGTAAGCTGGCAACTTGAGCAGTTCAAACAAAAGCATTTTGCATCATGTGTATGCAAATACATATACTTATTTTCTAGTAAGGAAGTAAAACCATCAACTTCACTAAAGATAATAAAGACAATCTGTCGCCGGTTCTCTTAAGATTTAGTTACACGGTCTAATGGAGGAACAGCACTGGAGCAGGCGATCTCTGCCTGTGAAGAGAAAAAATTCAGCTTTGAAGGAAAGCTTTTAACGTAACACACAATGTCCTTATCAACTGTGGTGTCTTTTTATTTGTATAATTAAAATATGGATGTGCCTTCTTTCCTGTACTTGCAGATGTTTTATGTACTGCAGCATAGATACTATGTTTACATATAGTTTTGTAAAGTGTATATATATAAACGGTCAGAAAACATGAAAAATAGTGGATCAAATTTCAACTATTGCTTTGTCAATAATTATGCAGTCAGAGCACATTAAAATAAAGGTATCTAAAACACGTTCACGATCTATTGTAATGAAAGACAAAGTTACTTCCCCACCCTTCAGCTCTCACCCCGTGCATTGTGATCTCGCACAAAGTACAAAAACCAACAGCTCTGAATTAATTCAAGCCCTGGGAAAGCACTCTTCATTTTCAGCCCGTCTATGACTCCAGGTCATAAATACACTGCTTGTTCAAACAGCAATATCTTGCCCTGTCACCTGACTGCTGACCTGAGCTTGGACTGAAATGGGTAAGGACTAAACTCACATTGCCAGGATACGCCCTCATACACCATGCCACAGGAGCGTTTAAGCAAGCAAGAGGGAATGAATATTCTGAGAGAACAGTGGGAGAGGACTGAACAGTGTGAAAAGATAAGTGGCACACACTGTTGTTGATTAGAAAATCCACTTACTGGTTTTATATGGGCGCATTTCCTATTGAATTCTTGTGAATACATAACAGATGGAGAATCTTCCTTCAAAACTGACAGGTCCTGGAGACGGACTGCAACAGAGTACAGAGCGCGGTTCTGCAGCACGCTGAGTATTTCACTGCCACCAAGAGAAAACTGGTTGTGCAGATGACTATTTATGTTTGGCTCACGTTTTTCTTTCACAGAGTGTTTGGATGATCACCGTTTTGCCCTGGGAGGTGTGCTCTGCTTCTGGTACCTAACAAAAGACAGCTCACAGTCCTCCTGCATCCTGGATTTTCTGAGGAGCGGAGGAATAAATGGATGTTATCAGCTAGTCATCAAGCACTCGTTGCCGAGAGCTGGTTCAGGCACAGAAACATGGAATAGAAAACGTTCATCCTGAAAAAATCTGGGCTTCTCCATATGTTGTATATTTTTTCCTCCCATTACTCTGTCCTCTCCTGCAGAGGTAAACTTCCATGAGCCATTTATTTCAAATATGGGGAATTAGAATGAAAACTAGAACGCTAGATCAGACAAAAATGAGTGAGTAAGCAGTAAGGATTTCACATTACACATTACGTTCACGTTACACATTAATGTTTCCTAAAGGACGGGACAAATCAGAAGAATTTTTCTTAGCCCTTCTCCCCCATCCCAGTCCAACTCCATTGGTAGCAGTTACCACCAATAATCAAATGGCAAAAACAAATCAACACCGCATCCTTTGCATTTTATGTTTTCCAGCTACACACAAACAATCAACTGGGATCATCATTCTGAACCTGCCTCTTGCTAAGCAGCACAGAAGAAAAATAAACGCATATCCACATACAAAGAAAGTATAAAAGCCCAATTAATTCAGCACTCAGCAATTTTATTTAATGCAAAAATGTGTTTCTCCCAAAGATATTTTCAAGTAGTGGCTGTAGAAGATGAACCATTGCGACTACAAACGTCTAAAAAAAATACTAATGCAAAGAAAATGATAATTTAGCAAAACTATTTTATTAAAGCTTGTTCTCATGATAAAATAATAGCCAACAAAATCATATTAGGCAGTTTCTGCAAATGTGTGTAGCTGCCACCTATGGGATATCATTAAGTCAAGATAATTCTCGTTTTTCGTGGTATTCTTTATTTTCAGCTATTTACAATCAAGCACGAAGCAAGGATTACATCAGGAATGTAGTATTACACTTTTCCCCCCATCAAGATTTAGCATTTATTTCAATTAATGCCAGATAGGAATTCATGTTTTCCTCCTTATCGCTAAAATACAACTATTTTGCCCTCTTCCCATTCAGTATGTTTAAAAATATTGCACTACGTTTAATTTGCCTCTTACAATCATCATCAGCGATCCTATACAAGGAAAACTATATCCAGTTTTTCCCACCCACCGCATTACACAGACAAACGTGAAACGTGGACTGCGTTTTTGAAATCAGCATTTGCATTGCTTGCACAGCTCCTTCATGTGCACCAGGGTTTGAGTGAAGTACTTGGTTATATTTGAACGCTTCTGTAGTAGTCCATAAGAGCAAACACTGATGGAGATTTAATGCAGATCACCACCAATGGTAAGCCTCTGAGAAAATGGAGTGGGAAAGTCTTCATAGGCATCTCAAGCAAGTACAGGTTAAACAACTTTTAGTTGATAAGGGAAGCTAATTTTGTGCGATTATTTGCTGAAGCTTAATTTCTGAAGTGTGACACATGCCTACTGTAGCATGGATAGTGTTTTCCATACATCAACTAAATAATTATCAACCGCCCAGAACTCACAAAGAAAGTGCACGTAGTCGCATGAGTGGAAGTTAATTGTTTTGTTTAGGAGTACAAGTACACTTTTCCATTTTGAAACATCACTGCTTCTTTGTTTTGCCCATCACAAAATAAACTGAGAAGAAAATTAAGTGGAGAGCTACATTGTACACTGCCCGAAAGTTATTTCTTTTACCATCCAGGAATCAACTCCACTTCCACAAAGGCATTTTTCTACTACAGTGATACCAGTGACAACGACACCGGTACCTAATGCAGTACCTAAAATAAAGATGATATTTTATATGGCATTTCTATACACAGAAGATGACGCTTAAGTCATGTTTACAGGAAATAAATAAGAACAGCGGCCTCAGCCAGGTGATGCTAAGATCCACAATTTACACATAGCACAAGACCAGATAGATCTTTTCAAAAGCTGCTGGCCTAAATTCTTCTTTTCTACTGGACTCACTTATTTTGCCTTAACTAAAACACGTTATATACACTATACGACATTTTTCTGAAAAAAAGGTGATCCTTCTGCTCAGACTGCCTCTTCTGTCTGAGAAGCTGAATGCAATTTATCACTGTACGATAGCTCAAAAGACAAGGTTCAGGTATTTTGTCACCACTGCTCTGTACCTTAGGATTTCTGAAATGATAAATATTAAAATAGCAATATATTAGGACTTCTGAAATTAAACTGTCAATTATGCTTTCATGGACTGCAGTGAAACCTCCAGCTCTTACAAATATGATTTTCCTTTATCAGCCTTGCAGTTATATACCAACACTTGAAGACAACTTTGTTCCAGAAGGCAACCAGACTCTTATCTCAAAAATACTCCCAGTTCGATTATTATGAGATAGTGGTAAGTCCTTTAACATTATTAAATCAGGATAAAATGTCCAAAAGTTTCAGGGAGGCATTTTCTTGCATAGCATTGCTATGAATGATATTAAAAACTATGACAAGTTCATGTATTTAACAGAAGTATGAAAAATAAGTGACCTGATACTCAATCACTCTAACAAGTATTAATAACAGGCAAGAAAAAAAAAATGCTTTGTTTGTTTTCATGATATGTTTGGCAAGGAATACACAACTGCCTAGCAGACATAAAATAACCACAATCAGAATTTTAAAGCCTGGTCCCTCAGTGATTTCTGTGTCAGTCATCAGCTCAGGCATGCAACAAGTTTTTCTTTTCCTCATACAACAGAAAAATGGAAACTAAACATTTCAAAAAAATCCTGATAGTTTCTTGTTGAAATCATTAGCCCAAAAAACAAAACAAAAAAATATTGTGGGGGGGGGGGGAGGGGGGGTTGGAAGGGGAAGACAAGTAATATAATAGGGACACCACACATTAATATGAAATGGTAAGGTTACAAAATTAGAAAAAAATGAAAATAAGTTATTAAAAATAAATTTCCAATATAAACCCCAAAATGTAGTTTTAACCAGCTACTTTAATAAAACAACGGTGCTGCAGCTGGTGAAGAACCATTATCAGCTGTACTCTTACATAGGCAAATAACTGGAGAAGCAGGTGTGTTGTACCAGCATTTTAATTCAATCTGTACGTAATTAAGTGCAAAGCATTTAAGTCCGGTCTTTCAAAGGCTGAACGTGTGAATATCAGTCTACTGATTGAGGTGGATCAACTGGCTCATCTGATATGATGTTGAATGTCGGAGCCTCTGTCAGACCGATATCTTCATTATCCACTTCTTCCGCTATACTGGCTTCCTCTGAATCTTTAGTCACTCTTTTAGACTGCCGGTCTGAGGACATGCTCTCCAAAGACTCAATATCCTCAATGCCTGCCCTGTAGTGGATCATCAGCAGTGTAAGGGCTTGCAGTCTTTCACCTGATTTAGCCAGCGCAGCAGAAATCAGTGCTTTTTTCCTTGCCTCAGTCGTCTCTTTTTCTTCTTTAACAAGTGAGTTGTTATTCTCCAGCTCCTGGTCTATTTCATTCTGCAACTTATCCAACATAAACTCTAACTTCTGAAAACGTTCCTCTGTGGGTAGACTTCTGTAGAGATCACGCCCAATTTCTTTAACTGCAATGAACACACTGTCATCTAGACCACCCTCCTTTCTGACCAGCTTAATCCCACTACCCGATGCACGTTTTGAAGGACTACTTGGACCACTAATTTCAGTATCGCTACTTTCATTGTCAGAAGTGTTTGGTGTGTGCTTTGGTGAAGGCTCTACAATCTCTGTTCCCTGCTCAGAAAGGCGAGCTTTGGGGACTTGACGGAGGTTTAACAAACGAGTGCTTGTATTGATGATATGCCTGGTCAAACCTGCAGTCCTGTTAACAGATTTGGACTCTGAATCAACACGAGCAGATGCAGCTTGAGAAGTTTCCTGTCCTTCCATTCTACAACCTCCTGCAGTTCGATCATGTCGCTTTTCAGCTCCAACACAGAAGGGTGTCTCAGCTAGACATTTTTCTTGACATTTTTTATGGCAAACGTAAGCACAGAGCATACACTGTGAAGCTGCTTTAGTCCATACCTTCTTTTTGCAGTAATCACACCAAGTTGGATTCTGAAACTGAGTATCTTGAAAGTTATGCTTGTTCTCAGTAAGAACAATTTGTCCCAAGTAAGGATCCTCTTTCTGAAATACATTAACTTCCTCTTCCAAATGGCATTCCTTTTCTTTCTCCAGCAGAAAATTTGAATCATCTACTTCACCTTCTTTAAAATATTTAAAGTGTAAAGCTATATCACCATAGCAGAACTTCTCATTGAATCCCTTATGGGTTGTCAAATTCCGCAATGCTGTTCTAGTGACAGCTGCTTTAGGTGTAGGAGCACTCAGTCTAAATGTTCTAACATATTCCATTGATGATGTAGCTATACAGTCTAAAGCAATTTCTTCAAGTTTTATGCTTGCATATCCTAAGCAGATAAAACCACCTGCTTTGAAAGGGTCTCTGCACCACAGTGCAACATTAAGGTACTTATGGGATCCTTCTACTTCAAATAGACAGGAGGATGTTCTTGTCTTTGGCCATCGACCTTGTCGGACTCGATATGGAATTTCTGGTGATTCCCAAGTTCGATTATCATCTCCACCATCTTTGTGACCGCGTGCATTTTCTGAAATTCCATCTTTTAATGCATCTTGTTTTGGTATCGTTGCTACTTTTGATAATGCTGGGTCTTCTATTTGATCATTATTCTTTACTACTTTCTCTGTACATTTATCTCCATTACCTGAAGAAGGAGGTGGCCTCTCTGTTTTTTCAGAAGATACACCTCCAGCTTCCAACAAATTTTGAGTTTCATTAGTAGGCAAAGTAGGCCTGATTTGTGGTCTAGGTGGCACAGGAGGCTTAACACCAGAGCCTTGTGACTGCTTACCCGACTGCTGTGATGCATCTAAACTCTCAGAGGTTTTTGGTGCTGCCAGTTTGGCTCCATCTTTTTGTTGCGTTTTTGATGTTGCCTGATAATTTCCTAAATGCAGTTTTCGATTCAGAATTGGAGATATGGTTCCAAGTGGTTTAGCAGCAAGTATTACTACTGAACGTTTGGGACTTGGAGTTGTTGGCATATCATCTTTTTGATCTGGTGATTCACACGCTAAGTCCTCAAATTCTGAATCAAAATCTCTGCTGTCAACATCAGCTGATACACTAACTTGGTCATCTTCTTGCTGCGCCAAGAAAGCAGAGTCTTCCAATTGTCCAAATCCATCCTGCAGTGCTGAACCATGCTGGTTATACCCAACAGGCCTTTCGTAAAAAACTAAGACTTTGTCCCCAGCTTGCCTAATAAGCTTCAACACTTGAACAGTTGAAGTGATTTTAACACCTATAAAGAAAGAAAAATGTTAAAACTTGAAAAATATGATGATAGTCTAAAAAAAAAAAAAGTCCAAAAATGTCTACACATACTTCTAGAGCTTTAACAGTGATTGATAGGATTATCACTAAGAGGAAGTCAAGCAATCGTGACAGAAGAGCTAAACTGAAATGTAACAGTTGGATCCCTCAAATTTTAGCCATAGTAACACATCATTTTAGGACTTGGAAATGATACTAACATGCACAGTTCAGTTTTCAGCAGTTGATCACTTTGAGTAGTTAAAATATATTTACAGTGAAATGTTTATTCACCTTTATGTTGGCTTCTACCCAGCAAACAGTACATAAATGTGCAAGAGAAATGATCAAGTGAATAAGCTTAAGTGCAATAAATAAGTGTTCATATTTATTATGTGATAAGGCACACGCAATTATTGAGAACAGCAGTCTAAATGAACTCTAAGCAGAAATGTCCTTCTTGTTTGCAAAACAATGCTTATTTTGAAAGTTGACATATTACTCACTGCCAATGGCTAGAAGTCTGTCACCCCTCTGTAGATCAGCAGCTGCTGCAGGTGAGTTTGGCGTAACAGTTTCGATAACAACATGCCCGGCATCATCTTCCTTGGACTGCACAAGGCGGAGCGTGAGGCCAACACTTTGCAGATTCCCTTTCACTAGCTCTGCCTAAAGAGAGGAAAGTTAAAAGTCAGAGGATGGTGATGGTGTGGACCGTAAGCTGTAAGGACTCATAGGCACTAATGAGTTTGCTGAACTGAAATTATACAACTGATGTTGTGATAGCTATCACTTTGTATACACTACAATTATGTTATAAAACCCATTACCATCAGTATCTCTCCAGCAGTTTACATAAGCAGTATCCGGAGTGAGAAAACTATTATGGTCACGTGTGTTACTAAAACTTATGTAACACAAACCTAAGACAAAATAAAAACACTTATTTGTCTAAGAAGCTTCGTGAAAGACCAAGAACAATTTCCTCATTTACCCTCCTTGACACAGTAAACACAAGATAAATTACAATCGCGATCTCAAATAATACTTAAAATAATGTCTGAGACACAGTCTTGGTAGTAGAGTTTTACCTTGTCCATTTCACACACAGACTTCCAAGTTACAAGACCTTTACTGAAGAATATATCAAGATTGTAACCAAATGTTTATACACCTCAATACAAACAGATTTTTTGCAATCTTTTTCTTTATTCTTTAAGAACTGTCTGTGTTAAGTACATTTTTCTTCCCCAAAAGGATATATACTTTGGACTCTTTCAAATGACTGCCTACTCTATCATTCTGCTGAAGTTTGCTTTTTTTTTTTTTTTTTTTTTTTAAAAAAAAAACACTTATTCTGAAGCTCAGGGACAGATAATGGTTTGTAGAAAGCAGGAATATTTCTATTTGGTTTCAATTTACTGAGTTCAGGTAGACAGTCTTCTCTATCCTTCTGCATTTACTTGTTGCTATTCAATTGTCTACATTTACACTGTCTGGAAGTCTTGGCGTTTGCTTGCTTAGTTTTGTTCAGTGGCATTTCACAGATGAAATAAATTACCTGTTTGGGTACACAACTCTCCTTGGCCACATAGCTCTCATTCCTTGACCATAACCATATAAAAACACTTCTACCTTTGTTAATTGTTTACAGAGGTAGAACTGCTACCCGCTTAACAGAATGCACAACAGTATCAACACAGAAAGTTAACGCAGGTTTGCTTTAAACTCTAAGTTTTGTCAACTAATTTCTGTATTTTCCACTCTCACTAGATGCGCTTTCTCTCTCAAACTTTGTTAACTTACTGCAAGAGCCAGTAACCTATGCATGAATAACAAGATCTAACACAAGCTTAATTGCATTCCCCAGACTTCTATAACACAAAAATCCTTTATAGAAGCAATTGATATTTTTTGGTTTGTTGGTTGTTTTCTTTTTTCAGGTCATTCCCATTCAAAAGAAACTGATATCCAATATACTAACTCAAACATTGCCACAAAGCATAACAGAGTAAAAAAAATACAATTTGTGGAAGAGAAGCTTCTTAAATTAAAAAATATTAGTCTTTGGTTACAATTAATGCAGGAACAAGTTTAATATTTCAACTGTCAAGAACAATAGTAGCAAACAAACCTGCAACAAAAATTCCTTCAGCAGTCAATATCCTCTGTGCGATGTGCCTCTGCATATTACCACCAGATGAGGAGGCCATTGCTTCTGGGATTTGCCACAGACTCTGAAGTACTTAACTCTCGCTTTTACTGTAACAACTCCTTTGAAAGTCCTGCCCTATGTATGTATTGGAAAAAAAAGCTTCCAGATCTTTGTGTCTGAATAGATAACAAAGCTATGATCATGAAGATAAGAAAGGGAACTTCCTTCACTTCAGGAACACCGAAGGAAGAACAAAAAGCAAGACTGTACACATTTGTTGCTCAACTTTTCATTAGTCCAGTGAAGTGCAGGAAATAAATTTATCTCTGGACAGACCGCTGGAGAAAATAAAACAACACAATAATTCTGCTCTCTTAACATTAAGTTATTCATGTAATGCAGTTAGGCTCCTTTATGGATATATCTGTTTTGATGATATACAGATGATACATAGTTTCTTTCTTAGTCTTACAAAGGCTTGGATCTTCACCCCCAGAACGGGAGTAATTAAATAAAACATGACAATTTTAAGTCATAAGAAGCCTGTGTAATGCTGAGTCTCTGAAAAACAAACATCAATTTAAGTTTGCTTGATGGCCACCATAATATTTTCATAGGAGGTGCCTCACCAAAATCTACCTTTACATTTTCTCATCCCTTCAGAGAGCAGCTCAGAGAAGTGATGGCCTTTCAAAATGCCTCTTCTTCAGAAAATTAGAAAGAAATAAGTTCTCTTCAATAAACAACATCACAAGGGAAAAAGAGTCTTGCAACACCAAGTACCTGAAAAAGGCAGCAAGGAGCTCTAACAGCTGCTGCTACTTGCAAATCGTGGCAGACTGCATGATGAGCAAGATTTGGGAGAAAAGGGCAAACTCAGATGGTAAAAGCAAAAAAAAAAAAAAAAGTTACCAACACCTCATTCTTACAGAGTTCGTCAATATAGATCCTTATCCTCTTAAGCTTCCTTTGAGTTCAAGGACTTCTTTGAGCAGCTCTCAACAGTGGTCTGACATAGCAATGCAAATGCTCCGCTTTAAGAGAGGAGAAACCTCAGAGGTGATTCCCAGCATTTCACTCTTCCCTCTTCCCACAAGCCAGACCACATAAAAGCAGCCAGGGACAGCCGGGACACAAAAGACACTTAGGTATCTTGGCTCATTTGGCTTCCATGAAGGAACACCAACTGTTTATCATAATGTGTATGAACAACTTGTGGCAAGGAGACACGCAATATCCTAACGGTATCTGAGGGAAAATCTGTTTTTGGAAGGAGAAGGCCTTTGAACATAGCAGGCTAAGTTAATAAAATGTTGAGATGAACTTTGGCACAGTCACAAACTTTCTCACAGAGTAAACCGGTTTTCTGTATTGATCCAGACCAGATGAACAGTTCTCTTGATTCATTTTTCTCCCCCCCCTTCTGAAAATTCCAAGTTTCACCAAATGCCGGCACCCCTCACACCTCCAGCTATCTGCAAGCACGGCTCCGTGCTGCTTCAAGCTTTTCGGAGAACCGTCTGGGCCAGCAGTTAAACTCACAAAAACCCCAGCAGCATCTTTGTATACCCAGCATGGCTATGCTACACCTCAGCTAAAACATAAGAAGCATGAAGAACCCAAGATCTACTGGAAACTGAAACATCATAAGCTAAAAAGTCTGGTAAATGACAGAGCAGGTATTATAGAATTGCTGACAATGAAAGGACAATTATTATAAAGGAAACTTGTACCAAGGGAGAAAAAATAACAGCAGTGCTTTGGAAAAACAAATTTTAAACAATTAGCTTGAATTATATATTGAATCCAATTTACTTTGATTTAATAGCTCTGCTTTACTAGTTCTTGCAAACCTCCACTGCACCTTGTTGAAGCAACTGCAAGATAGTAGATAAAATGACATGCTGGCTAGTGAAAGACATGCAAAGTAATTTATATTGCAAGTGTTAAAACTAAATTATGTCATAAATTTGGGTATTTTTAATTAAAAGTAAATATTCCCCAGACTCCTTATGATAAAATTAAGATGCTGCAGAACAGGAATGACTATCGCAAAGACAAAGTAAATAATATCCTTAGTGTTTTATTATTCAAGTACAAAAAATGAGGAGAGGACAAGATTTCCACTCATTTTAAAATTAATAGAGCAGTTTGATGTGCAGCTGTGGATACCTGACTTTTAGAGAACAAAGTGTATAAGCATTGATTTCACACTAAAGGCTTCAGTTCATTTATATGCTTAAGCACATGAGCCGATCTAGAGCATAACTCCTCCAATACTTTCTGTTCTGTAGTGGAAGTGTGCTCTGGAAACACAATGCAGCAGCAAATTACTTTGTGCCTCATAGTTTTACTCTACCTCAATCTCCTCATTTTAAGAATCTAAGGGATGTTCACAAAAATCATCTTTAAACATACCAATACTGAACTTCACAGCAACAGAATATGAATTCAGATATTTACACAATTTACGCAAAATTTATAGATACAAACTATACGCAAAATAGAAAATACAATTTATACAAAATACAGGAAGTCTTACCTTAGTGATTTACATCAACTAAAGATTAATAGTTCCACAAATACTTCTTGCTCATTGTCAGTGATATATAACATGCTGCATATGTAAATGAAACATCACTTTCTATGCTGGATTGCAGATAAAAGCTTAATTTTTCCAACTCATGAGAGTTACTACAAAGAATCTTGTGTGTTTTTGGAAGGATGGTCTAATGTGTTTGTGAGAAAAAGTAGAATTAAAATGTCCACAAATGTGCCTGTAAGGTATTACAGCAATCCCTGCACACTGAGAAGCTAGGAAGAAATATTTCATGTAAAAAAAAACAAAACATTAAAGAACAGAAACTGGGAAGCAGTTGCTTCTACTCAGAAGACTCATAGCATTAAAAATGTTTTTGGTGTATAATCTGTCAAATATGAACTTTCACATTCCTGCTTTATCAACCCTATTACTGAAATCTGTCGTTATGTGACCTACACGGTGAATTGATTGCTAGCTTACTTATATGGGCGAGATGTGACAGTGAAAAAAAAAACAGGGATCACAGAACTCATGAAATATTCCTCAGAAAACAAAAATAAGGCAATGTTCTGAAAGGCTTGCAATCTAAGCACCAATTGTCTGATGTAGATATTGACCAAGGAATCCATGATGACAGACTCTTTAGATTCCCAGGCATAGAGACAACTCTCAACAACAGAAAGAGGATAAAGCTTGCTGAGCATTTGAGAGTTAGTCTTGTTCCAGGAATGCTTAAATAGCTCAGTAGTCAATACAGTATGTATTGATCAACAACTATAACCTAGGTTCACTACTATCATGTATTATGTGCCTATGAATGTACTGATAGACACGGTTGCACAAATTCATAAAAAATTCAGAAACTTGTCTGGAACTTCCAAGTGATTCTCTGGGTAGTAATGCTTTCTAATATACAAAAAAAAAAATACATAAAATCCAGAACAAGGAAAATCAAGCAGCGCACAGGAACTACACAGACATTTCAAATGGTTCTGCTCATTTCTGTTCTAAGATGTGATCCCTGATCCAACAGTCAGCCCATCCTATGCATGACCTGCACTCTGCTTCTCCATTTCTTCCCTCCACTTACAGGGGTTTACATACCTGAATGCTGTATTTAGATTTAGGACAGGGTAAGCTGTCACTGGTCTGAATTATTCAGGTATATTGATATCACAGTCCTGTAGAGCAGCATGGTTCTGCATTCAATCACATTAACACTGTATCTACAATTCATACTGTTTTCCTCTTTCTCCTCTTGACTGTTTCAAATATCCTTACAATACAGAATTTGTTCCAGCTTCTAAGAAGAATCAGTCATAGAAAACAGGTATCATTTGCTGGTCACAATTAATAACTAAATGATTAATGAACAGTCAACTCTGACCAAACAAATCTCAGGAAATACAAAGAGGTCAGAAGTAATGATGGAAAACTCAATGAAGTGAAAACATTCAGGCAAACCTAAAGTGCTGCCTGAAAAATAACAGTTTGAGAGCAAAAGTCATTTATATTGGAAGCAATTTTCAAGGGACAATTTCCTATGAACAGATGTGATTTTTAAGCATTTGCCCCACTAAAAAAAAATAAAAAAAAAATGAAATAACGCTATCAATAAAGGAATCTGCGCAGCAAATGTGTCACAAAGAGAAATAGGGGCTACCAGAAGTGGAATCACTGCATAATTACTGCCAACTTCGCTTTTTGTGGAGCATCAGAAACAAGAGAGTTCTCATGGTGACAGAAACAGTGAAAAGAGCCTTTGCTGGTAATTCTTCTGGCTCCACAAATAACAGTTGGTGCACATGGACAGATACACAATCACATCAAACTAAGGCTGCAATGCAATCCACATTTTTCTTTAGGGAAGAAGGTATCTTTATTTTTACTTGTCCTGTTATGTAGAAATTCAGTGGGCTTCACTGTTTTCTGTACTACACCACTTCTTTTAAATTGCAAGTTATGCATGTGTCTAACTTTACCACCACACGGCATTTGTCTGGAATCACAATGCCATTTCACAACAGTAAAGTTAAACAACTGCATGCCTACCCAATGAGCACGGAAAACATTTGTCACCAGCAAGGAACAGAACAAGCTAGGTACTGCACAAAGCAAGAAGCTTCGTGTTATTTTCCCTCAGCTCTTCTGATATATTGCACTTTCCTAACCAAGACTAACCTGTACTTGCCAATCGTGCAGGGAAGCAGGCTACATGACATGCAAACAGTAAGCTGCTCAGCAATTATCATGTATTGCTGAGGCATTCTCACTGAACAGTAATTACACTAGCTGAATGGAGGAGTTAAAGACAAACAAGGCATTGGAAAACCTGTATTTAACTTGGAAGTGTCAGAGGTAGGTACAAACTGCCCTTCAGTTCTACGCGCAGCACTTCTTTGGAGAGCAATTTTGTACAAGCACCGACGAAGCTCTTCTTTAAGTGCTCTGACGCACTTACATCCTTTTAGTCTTTATTAAACCCAACTGCATCATCATCCTCTGGCCCAAAAAAAATATGGAAAAGATCAACTTTCCCAAATTCTGCATCACCAATCATGTCTTTGATGGAAAAAAGGCTGCCTCCAGTACTGCTTCAGGATGACTCAGTTATATGACTATTTAGTAAAACTTTCAGGCAGACTAATAACAAACACTGAAATCAGCTTACTGAAAGTGCTTATTAAAGAACAAGATGTCTGCTAACACTGCGTGCAACACAATCAATGGAAAGTTTACCTTGCTTATGGCTTCCTTTGTGTAAATTGGTTTAAATTGTTGCACTGCAAATTACAGATACATGAGATTAATGAGAACGGAAGAGCACTTTGAGTACATGCATGGAAGAGAAAGTTCTGGAGTTTCGTTCATCACTTCAGAAGTAGAGAAATAAATGAAAAACACATTCAAGACGTATATTAGAAATATATTAGAATAGCTAGTAATTACTTCTGCTTATATTAGAACAAACTGGTCCTTATCAAACAATTTAATTAATCTTCACGTAACAAAGGCCAATTATTAGAACATTGAGTACAAGTTCTTTATAATGGAGTCAATAGGAACTGCAGAGAGTTTCCTGCTTCACAGATACTGCTTGCATGTAGCAGTTAACGGCATCAGTCTGATTTCCTATGTGGATACTTCCATCAAAACTAAAAATATGGAAAAGTTATTATGCACTGTCCACATAGTAACATGTATCACAGATGGGCGCTTCCATGGAAATTAAACCTACAACATATGAATCGTAATTCTTAGCTCTCACTCAAGGGCTCAGAAGTTACATTTTAAATGAATGAGCACATTATCTATAGTTGTTTTTGTGGTGTTTTTTTTTTTATTCTAGAGCATAAGAGTTTTCTTTGCAGCAATGGTAATTTCAGAAGGTCACATCTGGAGTACAGCACACTATCTGAAAAGAGAAGGAACTTCATAAATACTTCTCACCTGTGAGGTTCAAGGCAGGAGCATTGGAATTTGGGCCAAAACTGCCCTGAGGAAGAGCTGGGTGCTGCAGCAGGGCACTCAGCCAGCCCCAGGACAGGCCAGGGCTCTGCCACCCCTACCACCAGGCTCCAGCACTGTGCACTGCTCCTGCTGCCATCAGTTGTAAACAGGTTCTAACAGCAGGCTTCATGGCAAAAAGGGAGGAAGTCAAGCAGTGTTATTTGAATTACTAAAAGTCTGATATTTAAACAGTTACTTACCCAAGAGAGTAAAAAGATGTAAAGATACACAGTCTTACCAGCAGATTATTGCATTTTCTGATAACACAAGTTACACCCTTACAACACTAACACAGCCTAAGCAGCAGTGACCTGACATGTATCCCTAGCCGATATACTTAGACAATTTAAAACAATATATGACTTGAGGGAAATCACAGCTTGTGATGCTGCACCCAGTACTCACATCACCTTCTTGACAACTGCTATTCTTCCCATCAATATTAACAAATGCCTAAATGGCTACTACATAGAAATGCAAACCAACATCCCATGTGACCAGGTCATCTTTCAGGATCCCACATTCCCACAGAAGTGGCTAAGCCCAAAGGAACTCTAGGAGATACAATAATGTGATTTACCATTATAACAACTCTTCAGAGGTTAAAGCAGGGGATCCATCTGGATCAAAACTGAGTTCATGTTACATACATTGTTCCCAGCCTGCTACTACCTGGTAAGATCAGACCACTTTACTGCTGAAATGCTACAGTGTCAGCACCAGAAAAGCTGGGGATCTGTGTCCAGCCTGTGCTGAATAATTATTTAATATTATTATAATTTAATATTAATAATATTAATAATAAATTACTGCAAGACCAGGCTTTAATATATGATAAACTTTCTCTATGTAGAACAGAATCTACACCACATCTAATGCAAACTTCATTAAGTTCCAGAAAAAATACACTGCAGTATAAACATAACTAAATAAACAGTAAAGATTTCCAGGACCATACATCTATTTCTGGTTATTTTGTTGAACACATCACGTCAAATCAATTTGTTTATGGTTATAGGGCACAAGTTGCTGGCAGGCAGTGAAACAGGAGCTTGCTGTCACATCTAATTCATCGCACCAAGACAACAGCACACCTACAAGTCACATTTTCATACTGTTACCATTCATCACTTAGGAAAATTGCCACAGCTATAAACTGAAAAGGTCTTCACACCAAGTCAAATACTGACAATTCGTTGTGCAAAAGAAATCAATACCAAGTAATATTTGTTTTGCACTTGAAACATTTTCAGAATTTTCCTCCTCCCAAACACACAAAAAATCTCCTCCCCGTCGGTCAGAAGAACAATTTAGAAACCTAATGCTAGCTGCAAGTAGAATCAACAACCAGCAAACTTCGAGCCTAACTTCTACAAGTGCTTCACGAAGATCCAAAGGTCTGGAGTTTTCATTCACGTTGTATTTTTCTCTCAGTGAAATCAGCAGGATCATACATTTGGAAGGATTTGTTCCCTGAAGATAGATGTCTCAGTGGCAAGAAAATAGAACTGGGATAACTAATTTAGACAATTACAAGTCCAATTACAATGGGTTCCCACTGAAACAACACCAAAATAAGAAAAGAAATAATACTTTAAAAACAAACACGACTACATCACAAAGATTTTTGTCAAACATTTAAGAACCAAACTGCCTGTTATCTTAAGGCTTTGTCACAATTCTTGCAGAAATCTCTCCATCAACTCACTCAGCCCCTATTAATTTCTGAAGGTAGCAAAGCATGAGAATTATCACAACAAATAAAGGCAAACAAAAAGTAAAATCCACACACATCTGAGACACCATATTGCCACTGAAGCATGCAAAGGTGCCAAAATAAAAACATTCTTCCAGAAATAGCTCACTAGGAGACAAAGAAAATGAAAGAAAAGCAGGACACCATCAGAAATAGAACTAACAGCTCATGCCTTTCAATTGGCTTTTGAAATATTCTTTTGCACAAGGAATGAACATATACCAATTCCACACCTCCTATGGGAAGTGAAAAAACAAATAGGAAATTGTCAGGTCTGAAAACCTTTCATTTTTACTTTTGTGCTCACCACAACTTCCCATACTTCGGTAATTATTTTTAAATTAACAACAGATCTTACTGGTAGCTAGTAAAATAGAGAAGAAAAACACCCAGCAGATTTCATAACACATTATCAACCTATTTCAATTTCCCTTTTCTCCTACACCACCAGAAAGGTTTGTTCAGGGCCTCCATGAACTAGCTGAGGAAGAATTTACAACTCATTCCCCATTCAACTTAAAAAATGAACAAAGATTTATCCGATACCACAGGGTTCTTGAGAAATACATGTGTTTTCAAAAGAATATATTAAACAAGGGGCAGAGAAGATTCTAAAATGCATGTACACGACAAGATTTACTAAGGAAAGCTTTTATTTTTAATATTAAAGTGGCAATTATTTATTTGTTTTACTTCTTACTGGGATAGATAATGCATGAAAACACTTTTTTCTTTAAGGCCTCTCAAGTTATGTATAAATATTTCAGATTTAATCATTTCAGTGAACATTATCAAACAAATAAGATACTAAATATGCATTGAAGAAGTTGACTGAGACATCCTATGCGAAAAATAATTTAAGTATTTGGTATGAGCCCATGGTGCTATACTTCCATGACCAACACAGAAGGTCTGCTGGCTGACAAAGACAAGATAGCAGCACTGCTTGCATGCAGAACAGAGTGCACATGGGGCCCTTAGCAGCCAAAGGATGCAACCCTACCAAGTGCCGCACTGCGAATTAAGAGCTCTCCGAAAATTCCCTCCAAGAAAGATTAGGTTACCTTAACAGCACATCCAGTACAAAATATTCCAACTCTGTTTCTTATTTAAATTAGTACCTTAAAAGTACTAGTTTAAAAGTTAGTTGTCAATAAAGTTGACTGTGAACTGAAAACAGAACTACTGAAGTACGCAAAAGTTTAGTTCAGGCACAAGTTAGAAATACATCTATATGTACACATCCGTATGTACGCGTTTTTAACAGTGAAGCCATAAACACATTTTCTGACCATAAGAACAAGATAAGTTAAAAAAAAATCCTGATAATAAAAACAGGACTTGAAAACCTACGGATGATAGACAGTTAGAGCCACACAGAAGACTAAATGTGCATTTTGACTAATGATGAAATTGCTTATGGCAATAAAACAAAGTAGAAGAGATGAAATGTCTTACAGTAAAAGCATGAGGATGCAAAGCTACAAACTTACTAACATGCTCCCAGTTCTTAATAGCCGCTTCATCCTCGGGTGTATTTCATGAGAGTAAAAGATGCGTTAACTCAAGAAAAATTTCAATCTCTGAAACATTCTTGAAAGCTTAAGTAAAACGTAGCCAGGAAGTTATTTTTAGTCATATACTGGGGGTGGAGAAGGGTAAAACCACCACATCTATGGAGTGGATGGAAAGAAAAATGGAGAGAAAATAATTAGTCTGGACTGAGAACTGCTGCCTGCAAGTCCATGTGTGAGGTACAGTGGCAAACTCCCATAGCTTTCCCTGCTGCAGACCTCTGGTTATTAAAACTATGTACGCTAACTACTTAAAAAGCTACACCTCGCTTTTAAATATCTGTTCATACACAATATTGTCCTTTGGTAAGGACCATCGCACATACATTACAATCCAGTCTGCTGGAGAAATGTATAAAGAATTCTTTTCCTTTTTTTTTTTTTTTTTTTTGCAAGACATACAACTTGGGAAGATAAAACTGTCAGTGTGGTGTTTTTTTTCTTTTTCTTCAATTTTGAACTTAGAAATCTGCTAGCCTTCAGTGTCAGAAGAAAATTTTAATGAATAAACATGTGTTTTCATCATGCACAGCCTGACCTTCTCCATGAACTCTAGAAGTTCAAAAAGAGCCTTTTGCTTTACATACTTGAACACCATTGAAAGGAGTGTCCCAGAAGTTCACTTAAACCGCTAGTTCTACACTGCTAAGTCACACAAATACCGAAATGGACTTAACTTCATTGTTTTTTGTTGTTGGATTTTTTTTTTTTGCCTTTTTTAAGCAAGAATGCACATCTGAGTTGAACTGAACAGAGTATTTTGCATATGTTGGCTTGGTGGTTTGGCAAAATCAACAGATCTCTTTGTTCCACTTAGTTATTTTTTGAGCTTGCAAAAGAGTGTATTCTGTCCTCTTCCAGTGCACCTACAGGTTTCCAGTCCCAGCTGTCCAAACAAAATCCAAAATGAAACTAATCTCTGCAAAAAGTGTAATCCTAGCTAGAAACAAGTTCCTCACGGTAAGTGTGGTATACTTTCATTTCACTTATTAGATCTAAGAGAATGCTGCTTCAGTGACCTTTTACAAATTTGTTTCCTCCTGGCAGCTATTTTTACAGTTCAGGAATTAATTACAAGCCTTGGTTACCTCAACCACATGTAGCCAAGATTGTGGTTCCTAATGCACATCTACAGATCAATTGGCAAGGATATGACCATCTTTGCTCACAACAGCAGCCAACAGTTCATTCCTCATTATTACAAACATATTTCCAGAAAACGTTATTTCAGAATCCCCTCCAACAGCTAAAGCTTCAGAACTATTGTGGAAGTAGAAACATTTATCAAAGCAAGCAAAAGCAAAATTGTTAAAAATATTCTTTGTTCAGATACTGTCTGCAAGGAATGAAAATCCATCATAGATGTTCCCATGCTTTGGCCAAACATCCCCTGTAGCCAGGCTGGAAATTAAACAAGAATATCATATTTATTGTTTCCTCTGTCTGGTAGGTTTGCTAAGGTTTTTTAGGCTAGAACTGCCTCCTACCTGGGCTATCTGGAATACAAAGAAATATTACTCGGAGTCTATTGGTATAGAAGTACTCCTAGAATGGTCCAAAGTAAAAAGAGTGACTTAGTTTAAAGTAGACTGAATGAATTCAACAGCCCTGTTGTGACCTGGAAGGACCAATTACCTCTTAGGTCTTTTTCCACTTTGCACAATCTTGGCTCTAGTCTAATAACCAGATATTGTCCAGCTAGATTTCAATCTTGTTTGGAGCTATACATTTACATATTGATATTATATATCTATTAAACAGCAGAAATACTGACTACAGCAGAAAAACTGGCCCAGTTTCAGACAGTTATATATATAATTGCCATAGTCAGTATTTCTGCTGTTTAATGTTCTTGATAGTACAATTACAAGTATCTTTGAGTTTCTATAACCTACAGGTAGTATGTACATTAACTAGGCACATTAAAAGATTCTACACTAGCCAAATATTTACAGCTGCTGTACTCCCATGACCTTATTACTTTTATGATTTTGGTGGTGGTTTTAGCCTCATTAGATGTCCTTTGGTCTGTTTATGCGGCTATTCATTATCACACCTGGTCTCCTGTACCACATTAGCAGGTATTATTTGCTCTCCCTTAATACTTCACCCACTTTCTTTTAATAATTAACAGATATTACATCCCTAAGTCCTGCTTAGAGAACTTCCTAGTACCTTGGATATTTCCCTTAATGGAAAATTTCAAAGAAATTCTGGCTAAGTGTTTTCACAAGTCATTCATTTTCCCTGACTGACGAGACTGCTCAGCTAACAGGGCTCTTACCACTGCCCTCTAAAGCCCCACCACTGAACTATTTTACTCCCAACACATCCTACTCTATTACCCTAGCACTGAATCTTCCCAGGTCAAAATCATGTCTGAACTCTTGCTTTTTCACACCCTACATGAAGTCACCGTTAAAACAAACTGCCAGCATTCAGCATAAATTCTTAGCTCTCCCTTACTCTTCTGCCTTTTTAAGCAAGACAGCAAAGAAAAGGAAACTCAAACACTGGGTTTCACCCCTTCATAGTAATGCAACAGCTCAAAAACATAATAAATAGCTTCCAAAGCAAATGTAACTGTTTTGTTTTAGCTATCACATGAAACAAGGTCACCTAAACAGAACACACTCCTCTGCATGTCTTCACCACCTGCTTCTTTCCCCTTTTGAGCAATTTTGTGGGATTTGAGTTAAACATATAGGATCTGTTCCCTTTTGCCTTTTCCCCTTCTTGTCCTTCTTTCCTCTCTCCTCAAGTATTTACCATACACAGCTGGAGCACTCCAAGTTTTTTCTCCCATGCTGATTTGCAAAATGCTTTTTTTCAACAGTCTTTACTGTAAAGGACAAGCAGCTTATTTTACTGCCATCCCACAGGACCAAGTTTTGCCCATGTCTCTGCTGCACCTCCATTATTTACTATGCTCTTCAAGAAAAAGAAAAAAAGCTGGATAACTTTTAACAAGTTGCCACCTTGCCGAGGTTTACAATATAAATTCTATGGTTTTTAAGCTCATTCAAAAGACAAAAGAGATAGAGATAGCAGCAGCAAACCACCAGCATGGATTTTGCAATTTAAGGGTTATTTAAAGCACGTGCCCGCATTTGCTTTTTATTTCCAATCAGGTGTGTGCTTAAAGGCTGAGCTTCCCACGGCCTCTGCTACCTGAACTGTGATTTGCATCACAAAGGACTCCTCCAACCCAACCTGCACTGCAGCCAGCCAAAGCTAAACCCCACCATGCTCTGCTGCCTGTGGTCAGCTTCATTTATGGTCTATAGACAGGTCACAGATTCAAACCTCTGGGTAGAAGAACATTACATATCTATTAAAATCCCTGTCACAGGGTTCATCTCATTTCCCCTTAGAACAGGTTATGTTGCACAAATCAATGTTGACTCCACATTTCACAGAAGCACCAAGTGACTGAATGTATAAGTTACTTGTTGTTACACAGGTAACTTGCTCCATCACAGAAATCTTACTGTGCATGTGTATTTTTGTTTGTACTTAACCAGAAAGTCCATCAGCTTTGAGACCAACGGAAATCATCAGTTAAGAGGAGGCTAGAGAAGATTACAATGCTTGGCTGTGTTAGGAAGTTGTGAACGCTGTATTCCTAAGCTTACTTACATAACTATGAATTACAGTCTAAGTATTTTGAGTTTACAAGCTGTTGTACAGCCTGTTCTAGCTTTACTCCCACAGATGTGTAATTTAACTACCTGTGAACCCAGAAACAAATTTCTGCAATTGCTCTGCTAACCATCATCCTTGCATTTCTTGAGTCTATTCTACAAGATCAGAGCTGTAAGTTCAAATGAGTCCCAGATAAGTCTAGGTCAGAGTCTCATGAGTCAAGTTATTGTAACTGTAACAATTTGCATTTTTAAACATACGGTCAATTCTCTATCCAAAAGATCATCATTTTTATATTCAGATATGAACTGGCTTTGTAACTAAAAACAAAATCCAAGCTTTCTGGATACCCAACCGCAGATTTCTAAGGACTTTTTTGTGTTTGTTTTCTTCCTTCAGCTGAAGAAAATATATAGCTTCAATTAACAGCAAATGGATCTGAGGGTGTGCAGACATTATATTTGTCCCAAGCTAAGTGCCTAAAAATGGAACCAGATGACGTTAGTAAAAATCTGAAGACACTGACTTTTGGTTAAGATATTCATAAAGACATCATAGTTCAAAGAATCTATTTATCTCACCTAAAAATTTAATGGAGTCAGCCTTTTAACAGCCTGCATTAAAGGAAACGCTCCATTTTTCATACGATGACTCACTTCTGATTACTTCCGACGCACAGGTGTCCTTTGCAGAGTATCAGGCTGCTCCGCCTAACCTTAGTACACTGAAATGACCTTTTAGTCATTTTATTTGCACGACGGGAAGCAGCAATTGCATTTTTGATCCTCAAGGCTTTTGTAGGGCAACCGGTATGCTGCCCACCCATATTATTTTCTCATTTCTGTCTGCCACAGTTATAGAGCCTTCAGAGAACACACGCCCCATCTGCATTACAAAAGGCCTGCCTGTTTTTTTTTTTTCCCCCAATACCAAAAGTATTTTAAAAAACAGTAGTTCTAAGCAAACGGGAGAAGAACCACTTGTGCACTATTCATCAGAGCATGTGCTTTTGCCCTCAAAAGCAGATTTCTCTCCTGTTATTCTACAGATAGAAAACAACCACAGTACTGTAACTACGGAGAACAATAACGACAACACGTACTCCAAACACTATCCTCATTCAATGTGCAACCTCCAGACACTGAGCTCCACCCTGCAAGACCTGTAAGAGACTTAACACCAAGAGACAAGCATCTAATTTCTGCTTTGGCCTCTGACTAGAGGAAAAAAGAATGCAAAAAATGAATAGTCAATTTGAGATAATGTTCAATGAAATAATTACAGCATTCCAGAAAGGTGAGACACAACCCATGTAACAACACAGCACCTCAAGTCCAAGAATTTGAACTACTTAACTCATTTGACTTCATAAAGATAGCAACATGACATAAGACTGTACTCAGAATAAGGAATTCCTCCCACAAAATTAAAGGCTTTCTTAGCAGCCATTCAGTAGTTTAAAGCCCTGTATTTTGACACTTCAACCACAATTTCAGACCACTACGTATCAACTGTCTGTGGGGTATGAACATTCATTTTCCTCCTGTGGAAGGACAACAAGTACCTATATTAAAGAATAGCAGGTTCTTTAGTGAAATCTTTAATTCTGAAATTATTGTACTATATATAATTAATTAAATGCCAAGTAATTGAATAAGGATATTTTCAGAAACCTTCATTCAAATTTCTTCCTGGCTTTTAGCCTGATTGTACTTGTTTAATCTAATGTGATTTTTGTATTTACACCAAGTACAGCAGCAAT
Organism: Oreortyx pictus; assembly: GCA_036925125.1. Taxonomy (NCBI): domain Eukaryota; kingdom Metazoa; phylum Chordata; class Aves; order Galliformes; family Odontophoridae; genus Oreortyx; species Oreortyx pictus. The sequence goes on from JAUPFR010000008.1 coordinate 30,175,576, forward strand.
GAGAATCAAACCTAAGTGCCAAGATTTCATCTACTAACGAGTACTTTAAGTACGTATTAATATGGTCTACATGTAAAGCATTCAGGAAGATTCGGATATCATCTCTCAAATGCTCATTAGAAGAGAATGGTAGCTGCTGAAATCCAGACAGAAACACAGACATACAGGGCCATTACTGGGTAAGAAATCTGAATTATACAGAGAACCAGAGAAGAGAATGATGCTCATCACTACTTAAAATCAATATAAACAGCTGTGTTTATGCACATCATCCTTCTAAGTGTACAACATTTCAACATTTAAACCAAAGTAGATGAGCAAAAGTAGCACGCCCTCAGGTCACATACTCACCAGGCAGACAATAGCCCAAGTCTAATACTTCAATTGTTATTGATGGATAGTCAGATCCTGACTGTAATTTAGAGACTCTCCAAATTAAAGACTCAGTTCCATAACCATTTCCATGAACCCTGACAGGCAAAAGATTGCTTGAGATATCAACTTCACACAGATTGCCACATTTTAAATTGATAAAAAAGTTTCAGCATAATGTCTCTCAGTTTACGTCTTGGATATGAAACACTTGGTCAGTCAGTCAGCTGGTAAAAGAAACCCCATATAATAATTCCTTTTGAAGTCAAAGTCTTTTTTTTCCTCCATGTGTTTCAGAGGAAAAGAATTGAGCCCGAATACACCTAAGTGACAAAGAACACTTTGGGACAAATGCGATGCCAGTAGAAGGTCTGACTTTCAAAAAAAAATAATTATATTTTCAAAAATGCATGTTAGACTTCTGGCTTTAAAGAGCTTGGAAGCCACCTATCTAAAATAACACTGCTACCACGCCCCACAGCCAAACACCTACTTGTGGAGATTATGACCCTCAGGAAGAAGATCTTGCACAGATGATTCACTCATAAAAGAGCATTTCAAAGGAAGGAGAGCCCTGAACCTGCCACTCTCATCCCCCCCCCCCCCCCCTTCTCCATCCCAGCCACGTGCAGCAGCCACCAGCACAGCTGCTGGCTCCCCGGCTGCAGAACTTCACAACAGGACAGAACTACATAGTTTAGAAAGTCATTCCCAAAATATACTAAATTGCCCAGAAACCATTTTGTTTACTCTGGTCAATAAAACACTGTTATCTCTCTTACAATAGGCCACACTGTTTACACAAACAAAGTTAGCTCTCATGCATCAGCTATCTATTTATTTAGCAAGAACAGCTATCACTGTAAATCAGCTTCTTTGTAAATGAGAAACACAGCTGCCGCAAAACCTACTTAAAACTCTTTCCTACATCCAATATTTTGAGCAGATGAGAAGAATAAAAAAAATAAATCAGCCCAGAGCATCAGCGATGCACTACAGCATGGTGCATGGCTTGTATTTTGCAACCATTCTTAAGAAAAAGAAATGATGCTTTATTTCCTTAATAACTTTATATTTTAAATGCAAAGAAAGCTGTATGGCAAGAAAAGCTTACACTTACAGCTTGAACTAGGTGCTAGGATACAGAAGACATACAAGTACAATTTAACACAAAGAATATGTACTAGAGATTGGTAATTGTGTGAGTAAACTCCGTGGAAAGTGAAAATGAACATTAAGTGCTAAAATGAAAGTTGCTTATCAGGTCAGTAATAAGCACCAAAGGAACAGAAGAACTAATTCCTGATGAAGCTCAAAGATTCACGTACATTCTGTAATAATCTGGAAGGAGGTCAGCACCCTGTTTTACTTTGTGATTCTTTCTCCTGATATTTTAAATTTGAAAACCAGTATGCTCATAGCAGGCTACCAGAACCCAGCACAGAATTCCAACTGCTCTGAGGAAAGCCAAGAAAGCTCACAATTTCAAGCACAGCCATAGGGAGAAAGAAGGTGCACACATGGAATGTTATAGACCCGGATGCAGTTGATGCATTTCACACTGCCTCCTGCAGCAAGCTGTGGAGCACTCTGCATAACTCCTGATTGATTTTTATTTATTGTTTTAGAAGCAGGCAGTATTAGGTCACAGTGTGACTGTGGCAATGACACCTTGTTTTAGACTACCTGAATACACCTGCACCAAAAAGTGATTTTGCTTGCTTTTCTTTTAAAGTTCATGTGCAAGGCTCTGCAAAGCAAAGCACCACGGTGCATTTTAACAAAAGGTCTCATTAAATCACCAAGAAGCAGAAACGTCTGAGGCCTCCAATCAAAAAAGAGCTTAAATGTTTCAGATGAACCAGAAAAAATTCCTGATGGCCTTCAAGTTTATTTGAAAGACGGATTACAGAACATTATGTAAGGCACAAATCTCAGAACTATTCCCCATTGTATTTACAAATATTATCAAATTTTACAAGATCATGAATTTTCATAAAAAGTGACATTTTGAAAAAGCTTCCCTTGCTTTAATCCTCCTCCTTTCTTTTGATAGGATTAAATGCTGAAATGGCAGACTGTTAAACAAGCAGACTGAAATGCCAACTGTGAGGCATTTAATTCTGCGTATTTACAAATTAACGTTTCACAGTTGCTTCAAATTTTGACATTATTGTTGGGTATCCTCAGGCAACTCATTTCAGAAGGTGCTGAATTTGATTTACATTATTGCTCATTTCATATTTATATGTCACTACCGGAATACTTCTAGTTTCCCTTAATCCCTGATAAAGCAAATTTGGTTTTTATGAAAGACAGAGAAATATCCCTTTGTTTTCATTAAACTGTACCAAGCAGCCTGCCCAAAGCAATTTCAGAAGTTACTGTTGTATTTATGTTAGAAGCCCATAGCTGTCAGAATCACCTCTCACAAACAGCAAAGATCGTGGCCTCTATGCATCTGTGTGGATGCACACAAACTCGGAACATACTAAAGTGGATGGCACTGGCCTCACCCCTCAGATACTTCAGTGCTGACTTCTGAATCTGCAGAGAAAAGTGCAAGTGGAATTTAAAAAAATAATATTAAAACAAACAAACAACAGCTAAAGTCCCAATAAAACTACTCGTCCCCACACACTTCCTGCCTTAGGAAGACTGCAGCGTGGCTGTTCCTGTGATGCAACCTGAAGGAGCGTATTACTTGAAACCAGAATTAAAGATGCCTTTCCTCAAATCAGTCTTAGATTATCTCACTTCATTATTTCACGATCAACAGCAGTTACCTTGCACTTCTGAATTTCTATTACAAAAACAATGAGGCAAAAACAAAAAGCCACAGAACAGATACATCTCATTCTGCAGTTAAGAACCCTCTCCCCATGACATTACATTGTCACAAACAATAGAAAGCAATTTTTTTCCTCTGTCTGTAAGTGCTGATACAAACATAAGTACAGTTCTAGCTGCAGAACACCTGTCTAGTAATCCAAGGTTGCTAATGCTGTCTAATGACTATATCCTATCCATAAATAATTTTCCCATAGCAATGCAGTGATTAAAGTTAATTCCAGCAGTAACACTTCTAATTAAGGTTTTAGGGATGCTTGCATGTCACGTGGGAATGTGCCAAATCATTTCTCTGAAGTTTTATCGGTATTTCAGACTGATTTGATAAATATCTTAGAAGCAAGAGATATCTTGGTATTATAACAGATACTTCAGTAAAAATTCAGATACGTTCATCAACACAGCACTTTCTTTTCAAAAGCAATTTTGACATCTGCTAATATTCCATACATAATGGGATCGGATTAAAGTCTCACCGAGTTTATTATGAAGTGTTAAACCTGTCTAATCTTTTATCACTACTATTGCATAGTAAAAAGAACAAAAACACCAGTAAGTACAGAAAGGTATGAGAATTTTCCTCAGGAACTTTGCAGAATGCTGTCTGACTCAGTGTGTGTATTCTCATGCCATGTGATACTATAACAAAACAGACAAACCAGAATCTACTGAACTATTTTCCAACTTAGCCTATCAATTCCCCTCCGTATTTTCTGATACTCATTCTAACAGCTTTATCTCAAATAATTATTGCACATGTAGTCATTATAAGAAAGATTCTAATATTAGAAAGACATTCATGCAGCTGCAATTTCTCAGAAAAATAGATTCCAAAACTGAGAATGAAGAACTAAGAATGTTCACAATACTCCCGATTCTTCACTGTATTTCTCATTTGATTCAGGGACTTGGCAATTCTCTTGCTACCCAGCAAGGTCTCCTAACATTTACTTATTTTTAACTTAACTCGTATATTTAAACTGATTTCCAAAGGAAGAGAAACACCCATGATTGTACTCTCTCTGCTAAACTGCATTCGTGTAGCACCTTGCAAAAACACTTTGCTAATTTCTAGTTTCAGTATTCAACCATAATTAGGATCTTCAGAAGCACAACCCTAAAGTTAGTTTACCTTTTCAAGGTGGTTGAGCACAGTGAGTTCCCCAAACTGACAGTGGAGCTACAGATCCAGCAGCTCACACCAAGGAGCCTCTGCTCTCAGCAGGCAGCAGCTGGACAGTGAAGGCCTGGAACGCAGCTACTCAAGCTTCCTTATATTGCAATTCACAGTTCTGAAGGCTGGAAAACCTGAAATCCTGCAGTTTCGTTTTAAATGCTCAAACAGAAGATGACCCCAACTACTTTTTTGCAATATTAAACAGCAGGCACGCATTTCCACCGATCATCAGTTTAGTTCTACTGCCATCTGCTGTCACATCAGTGCCACACTGCTCGTTAAGAGAGGAAAGAACACGTTCTGAAATCACTGCTCAAGTTTACCAGTAAGTTAACACAGATCAGTTCATCCAGAGAAATGGAGAGCACAATCAATGTACTGCCACCTTACTGCTACCGAAACAACCCAGAAAGTGTGTGCAGTTTCAGACACAACTTACTCATCCAAATAACCCTCTGCTGGGATAAAGGATCAGAATTAGGTCCAGATCCTGAAATAGCTTCCTGACTATAACAAATGGGTTAAAACCATGAACTGTTCAGACTATTAGGGCTGCACTATTCCTCTTATCCTTCTCTGATCAAAGAAACTTCAGAGGTAGATTAAAACAAACAAGAAGTTAAACAAAACTGCTTCATTATACAGATTTTCAGACTTTTTTTGCTTAATAAGTTATGCAACCTCTACCTCTTATCCAATACATCAATGAAATCTATGAATCTTATTAAAATATCTCAGGATTGTTGCAATGCTTTCCGCTTCCTTTCTTTCCTTTCATGGTACAGCGCCTTGGCGTTTACACAGCGTAAGCTGCCACCATTCCATCCTTTTTTCACCCCCACACACTTGTTCTTTCTCCTTTCCACTTGCACAGATGCAAACATGCAGCAAGTTTGCTCAGGGAGCCAGCACAGCTTACTCACAGCCAAACAGCCCTCACAGTGCCAGGAGCTGGTATAGACAGATACAACTCTAAATGGTTTCTGTGATGTTTGGCTGCCAAACCAGACCAGTATGCCAGCTGCTGGCTTCCTCCCTGCCTTGTGCCTTCCCTGCCCAGTTCCTGCATGCTGTGCTCAGAAAGGCACTTGCAACCAATTGCTCAAGGTGACTAAAGGAGTAAGGACAAACCTCTACTCACCCACTGACATTTCTCATTTGATTGAGAATACAGCAGCTAAAAGAGTGGGAAGTGATTGTCTTCTTGATGCTCAGTCATATAATCTTTTAGGGATAACAGTATAAGCAAGTTGAGAACATATTTAACAGGAGCTGCCACAAGGAATTTTAAAAACAACACAGTGGGATTTAATTGCAGAGATTGAATGGGATACTCCAGATTCTGGCTTCACCAGCCAGAAAACAGTGCTCATCTGCAGAACTGCAAGTAGATATAGCACAGGCTGTATTTCTCAAGACAGCTGAACTCAGATACTAGAGGGTAAAATGCGTAACACTGATTTTCATTCCAGTGATTTCTTTTTATGAAAACAGTTAAGATGAAGTCTTTGTAATACTTCTGTTGTTTCCAATAGATACAGTACTTCCTCTGCTCAGCGTAAGTGCAGTCTGATGACTACCACAATATCACTGATGTGAAATGTTAAGGCTCTTATACAGTGCACCTCTTGTTTTGAGGAAAAGAGGCAACATTCTTCCTCCCACATACACAAGAGAAATGTATTCTGTAGGCTGTGCACTGCTAAATTCTATCAAGCATAATAATAAAGGATTAGTAATATTAGTGTTATTTAAGCTATGCTCTATATTGGCAGACAGTTTTGAAAGTATTTTTCTTTAGCAGACACAATAGGATTCATATGCTCTAAAAAAAAAAAAGTTAGATATATAGCAATTCCCTCTGGATTTTGTCAAAATGTAGGCAAAAGGAAGAGACTGGTCATGAGTTACCCTTTGAGCTTGTGTTCTCAGTACTCATATCAGAAGGGAATACACTACTGCCCAGTGAAAGACAGGTAGAACCTCATCCAGTGTTTTCTAAACATTGCCTCACCTGAATGTAACAGGTCTATAAACACATTCTAAACTGTTTCCCTAATGCAGATAGATAGTTGATACTTAATATACACAAATCAGGTATATTTTCAAGCACAGTTGAGATAACTGAACACGATGTTATCCATACACGTCAACTTAACAGTCAAAAAAAAGAACATTACATTGTGTTTCTGGGTGTTCTTCCTGCTACATCACCCATTTGACCCTTTTGCTCAGAAGGTACACTCTGTCTAGACAGTGTAAGGCCATAAGACATATTGCAACAGACAAAGATTATATCCGTTTTACCGTTTTAATAGAACTCCTTGATTTTTCTTCCCAAACACTACTGCTCAGCTCCATTGTGCAATGAACATTTGTTTCCTTTTCATAGGATCCAAATATAAATAACCTGAAACAGAAAAGCCTACAGTAAGGATCGTAACACTATCACATATCCCAGATGTCACATTAAAGTCGCTGTTCTTCCCTTATCCATCCCCTTATACACTGTTTTTAATGTGCAAAAGCAGTTCATAAAAGGAAAGGCACTGCCACCCTCTAGTGGAAGAATTCTATATGGATCACAAGTTATTTCAAAATTTTAGCTAAGACTTCAGTTTGTTTATTTTGTCGAATGTCCAGTTGGAAGATGAGTACTTTCCTAAACAACAATAATTTATAAATACACATAGTAGTAACAGCAATGAAAGTCTTCCACTTGAGTCCTAAACTTATAGCATACAACAGCTTTTCTTGGTTTGAAAGCATGTTATTCTAAAGTCACTGTTTGTGTCTATTTTGCTGAGCTAGGACCCTCCTGTAGCTGTAATTCTTTTGATACACTCATAACAAGCAGAAGTTTTTCTGTGCAACATACTCTATTCCAGAAGACTACAGAGCCTTGCAGTTGGACGCCAGTACTATAAAACAGCTTTTAGGATTTATAGGAGCACTCAAGTTGTGTACATTTTATCTTACAGTAGCTGGAAGTGGATAAATATTTTGGAATAAAAACCTCAAATTTTATTCTTTCAGGAGTTGTTTTTTCTATATATTTCAACAGTTTCTAAGCATTCAGGCAAGATACCTTGCTTGTGATTGAGTTGTATTTATTTACTTATTTTGCACAACTCTTTAGATAATGGAGACAAAAGCTGTTAGAAAACCACATCAGTTCTCTGTTCCTGCTCTAAAATAATGTTTCTAGGTTAAGTATTCAAGACCAAAAAATGCATAGACTTCCAGATGTGGAAACATGTTAATGTTTTGACAATTAAGTAAAACAGCTGAAAGCAAATGTAACCAACAACTAGAATCAGTGAAATTAAACCAATCCCAAGGGAAAGCACCTCTCTGTACACAGTAGCTCTCCAGCCTGTGTTGCAGCAAAGGGAATTTAGTATTCCTTTTGTATGTCTCCCTGCAAAGCATTTGTTTAACTGCTTGGATGTCAGTGAATGTGTGGGCAAAACAGTCGGTGAGGATCCATATTGCTGCTCAACTTTCACACTTACACCTGGGCTAGTACCCAGCACACTTGCTGTACAAAGCATCGGATGTTCGTGGCTCGCTGTTAGTCACTGCATCCTTAATGCCAACCTCAGATGTGAAGTTTGCACACATGCCCACTCTCTACTGAAACACTGCAACGAGCAGATGTCAGCCTTGTTTCCATACTGACCTTCAGCACTTGTTTATCTAGACACTACTAAATCGATTGCAGTAAAAAGAAATCTTTTCTCAGAACAAACTGATTAGGCACTGTGTCTGAACAAGACTGTTTGCCCAAGGTTACTTAAACTGAACAGTTCCCATCTTTTTGGCTTATTTTTAAGCCATCCCCCGCAACCCTCAGTGGCTGTTCTGATATGTTTTTAGAAGTTGCTTTTAAATAACGCACTTATTCTTCTGTGCCTACACCACAATCAGTCTCTCATTGCTACCAGCCACTCTGAGTTTTTTCCACGGCTGGTCACTGCTTGCACACATTTCATTTTCTGGCCATCTAACTCCAGAGGAGACATGCAGGGGAGCGAGGTGACATTAGACTACTAACATCCTACTTGAAGAAATGCATCACAGCTGAGCAAAAATAATTCCTTCATTTCTAAATGAGCAGTACTGTCCATGGATGCTTCACACTGGAGTTTGGAATTCAATTCCCATACTCAGGAAGACAAAGGGGAAGTTTTAACCACTGTGAAATTAAAGATGTTTTTGTTTGAATAACATCTCTACCACCATGCAAACAGAGGTACTGTGTTCTTCAGTGCAACTGCAGGAAAAGACTGTACCATACCACACCCAAACAACTGCATACTGAACTGCTATCTATACCTCACAGACATAAGATTTGTAAATCCGCCTGAAAGGGTATAAGAAAAGTGTTCTGATACAATGTTTATAGCTAAAGAAAGCTACAATGCATCAATAAGGAAGTGTGATAAAATTACCACCTGATTAATTTAAATACTCAGTTTAATAGCTCACATTATGGCATAGGTTTAGAAAAAGCTGATGGATTTTTAAGATAATCTGAGGAGGAAGTAAAAAAAAAAAAAGTTATTCAGGACACATTGCTTTGTTCTTCCTCTTCCCTAAAATATCGTAATTGTTGGTCTGACTTGTTTTCTCTTTCTTAGAAAGACATTTACTGCCAGGATGTACAAGGTGTTTACCTGTTGATAACGTTTTTGCAATGAATGACTTCTGAAGGTTAATGAGAGTGAATGTACTGAAATCAAAAACATGCTTTCCACTGACCAGGCAAAAATTGTGAAGTATTTCTTATGTCAATTTAGGCCATCCTTTTATTAATTTTGCATTAAAAATACAGAAGAAAAATCCTGAAAAAATGAAAGTAATTAGAAAAAAGTACAAAAAAGTTTAATGTGAAGAAAAAATAAAGCTAGACATTTCTAATATAGGAAGTGTGCAAACTGTGTCACCACTGTAGTGTCACAACTGCTGTTTGGGATTCAACTATTAAACATGAAAACAAACCGACCACTACTCCTCCATGCAATGACCAACACACAGCTTCAGTTGTTTATCTTTGCCACAGTTACTCTACAGAGAAAGAATATAAAAGCCTTCCGTAGCACTGAGCAGAAGTGGGGTAAAAAAAAAAATAAATACAGAAGTTGGAGTGATCTACTTCTGGAACTGAAAAGACTGCCAAGACTAAAAACTGCCAGGTGAACCCCACAGTTTAGATGTTCTCATTAGCAAATGATGACTAAGTTTCCATGAGCTCATTCATATAGAGCCTATACTACGGGCCCCTTAGGACACTGCCTGTGATAGAAAGTGCTGTTGAAGATTCAGTGACTTCAAAGCACTTCTACATGAAGAGAGAAAGTCAGGGAAAAGCGAACAATGGTCAGTACCAGGGCAGTGCCTTGAGAGCCTTAAAGTGAACAAAAAAAAATCCCAAAAACTGAGCTAAGGTCCCAGTGGCAGACAGGGAAGAAAATCCTCTGTGTGCTTGCATTCAGTGCTGCTCAGCAAATGAACCCTTCCCAACAGTCCCAGGCAGCTTTCACACACAGTGATTATGAGAAAGGAAAATTCTGACAGTTACTTCTAAATGCATTTTGTACTTTTTCCTTTCCTACCAAAATCTTTTACATGGCTTTCAGCTTCTAACTCACAAATATCTTCAGCTACAAAGTAAGGAAGAAAACATGCTTCCAGGGGCATTCTACAGACCACAGCTGTAGAAGTTTAATTTCAAAAGAGGATGGACTTTTGGAAGATCTGAGGAATTACCACAGGACCAAAAGACAGACATCTAGATTGAGATGTGTCTGCTCAAGCGTGCATCTAGAAATTCCAAGCAGCATAAAAGAGTCAGATTAAATCAGACCTGAAGCTTAAAAGGCCTGACAAGCCAGCAACTGCATCCTCTCTCTGCCATCTGATAAGCATCTGTGACAGCTGAAAATACTGAGAGGTCAGATGATGATGTCAAACTGAGCAATCTGGCTTCTAGAAGGTAACGGAAAGAAAGAAAACATTACAGATACACTGGCAATGTTACATAGCATTTCATATTCAGGAAAGACAAAGTACTTGAAAGCGACTTTCCAAAGCCAAAACTGCATGTAGCTCGAAGTAGTTATTTTGGGTCCTATTAGAATGAAAACAAACTGGACTGAAATTGGAGACTGCTTGCGAAAAGATCTTACTCAGTACGGGTGAAGAGGAACTACTCTTAAGCAAGGAACGTACCAAATCATTCAGAATTACTGGCTTGCTCATAGAGGACGTATCACAATGCTTGGAACTCAGGTAAGCAGCAATTCTCTCCAAGAAAGTGTTAAGATCAGTGCTGTGCTCTCCACAGTGCTTCAAAGTATAACACTTTCTAGAAATAAGCTTGTTTTGAATGGTAAATAACACTAATAAAATACATTATCACAGCAAATACAGTTCCAACATAGTTGTACAAGGCTACAGGAAAAAAAAAAGCACTCTAAAAGGAACTCACATAGTAAAATAACTAATGAAGAGTTAAAAAAAAATAATAAAAATACTGCCAGCATAAACCAGAGTTTAGTTCATAAGGAGCAGCATGGCACAAGGCTAGAGCAAAGCCTAAGCACTAGTAAGATAAGATCTAACATAAGCCAAGAACCAAGAGGTCGGACAAAAAACAAACAAACAAGGCTAGAAGCCTGCACACTTTCTGTCCAGTTTTAAAGAGAATGTTTTCAGTAAACAGAACAGATTTCTGTTTGTTCCCATTATTTTGTTCAAGACAAAGACAATACGTTATGCCTCATGAAAGTTATTTGGATCAAAGTAAAACTGAATGAAACAATTATTCCCCTGTGCTTACAGCATAATACAATAGGATAATTACAACATTTACATTGTCCTGAAAGAAATTCATAATTTGGTGTGCCAAACAAACAAGAAGAGTGAGGACATTAGCCTCTAACTAAAGAATATTCAAAGAAATAAAAAACCATTTGTACACACACAGTGCAGAAGTGCCTCAAACTTGCAGTAACTTTCATTTGGTCATTTCTATTTTTAAAATATATTTGTAAACTGGACTTCAGTCATTACAACAAATACGCCACTTCTTGAATCAGCACAGGACTACAGCTGCAATTACTATGATTAAGAAGCATAAAAATTAGCAAAAGGCCACAATAAATACCTTGTACATTCAATTAACGTGACTTTTAGTCGACCTTCTGTCAGTGGTAAATCCTGTATACAGAGGTCTCGATCTTCATATTCATCAGGTGATGATACTTGAAATGGAAAGAAAGGTTTGTACCTGAAAAACACAGAAGAGAACTCAAATTACATAAAGCACACTAACACACAGTTTAGGAAGTGGTAATGGGATTGGAAAGAAACTTTAATGCCCCATGAGAGAAAAACTGCCATTTCTGCACATTTATTGCTCAAAAGGAATAATAAGTTCATAAAATTTTCTGAATGCACGAGACTGGAGAATATGTATTCAACCTTCACTGCAACATGTAACCTGAGTTTTGTTTACCAGCACTGAAAATACTGAGAAAAAGGGAAGTCACACAGAACACGTTTGCGATTGCAGGTGTTACAATATGAGTCCTTTCTGTATTGAATACCTTAAAAGGTCTTTATTTTAAGTTTATGGTTAGCAAAAATCATCACTGCTTTCGAAGGTGGAAAAAAAAATATCTAGACACTAAGCCCTGAATTGTTTCAGCGTTGACGAGATAAATTAAAAATCCTAAAGAAAGAGAACAGTTTAGTTACACAGATTAGCACTTCTTTCATTTAGTGAAAAGCATGTAATTCTTTTCTTCCCATCTCCTGGAATTACAATGAGAACACAGGAACCATGTATTTTTTTTTTTTTCCCTTGAGCCTTTTTTCCCCTCATCACTACAGGAGACTCTCATGGAAAGCAATTCACGTTCAGAACACTCAGTGTTTTACAAGCACTGTGTCACCACACAGCTTGCTCGTTCTGTGCAGAATACGCTGACTTTTGAGCACAGCTTTCCCTTCTCACTTACCACTGCTCCAGTGCAGGACACGGTCAGCACCCAGGGCAAGCAGCAAGGGCTCATCCTTGGAAACAGGAAAATATTATGGAATCTGCAGCAGTATTTACATGAAGCATTAGAGAAAGAACTTCTAGGGAATTTCTTCTTTCCATATTGACTTACTGCCGATTTCCTACCACCTTCTAGTGCTTAGTTTTCCATTCTGTCACTGACACAGCTTTCCAGAGAGTATTTCTGCACAGACGACTTGCAAATAGCAGCTCACGAACATCCCTGCCTGCAGGATGTATCTGCCATTTCATAAGAAAGAAGTCTTTCATAAACACTGTTTGCTTAACCATCAGAAGCATCTGCTTGTCACATTCAGAGATCACAATATGTTCAGGAAACGGTCACACGGATCTGAACTGGAGAGTCTCAGAAATTCAAATAAATCGTGAAGTGCCCTTTGACTGTCAACACTCTTCAGGAGGGAGCCCAGCACTCCAGTTCAAGATGCTTCAGTTTTGCACCAGCACCAGCCTTGGAGAGAGCCATGAGAGACATTTCTTTTGTTCTCCTCGTGAATAAGTCCATCTTAACCCTCCGGTTCTTTTATTGAAATCCAATTCAATTTTTAGCTTTAATTTTGTTCCAAGTTTCTCTCTCATTAGCTTCTCCAGAAAGAAGGCTGCTTTGAAGTTGGACTAGTTAAAATACTCTGACTTAAAAACTTCATACAATTATTTTGCATGAAAAAATATGAAGCACTTACATCACAACGGCCATAGTTTAGATTTGAGTGTGCCATAAGCTGCCAGCCCCAAGAACTCTATGTGTGCATTCTGGTTTGATACGCTACTTATAACCTTACCGTGAAGTTCTAGAATTATTAAACAAATAGCAATAGCTACAAGAAGGGGAAAAACAGCACCACCATTGCCACGCTGTAAACTGGGAGAAGCACTGCTGCTGTGGGACCTCAGGTGCACATCGAGCCCCAGCACAACCCTGCCACAGTATGAGCAACAGCATCCTCTTCTTTTTGGGAATGACTTTCCCCCCCAAGAAACACATTCTGCTCAGATTTTGTTCAGCAAAAAAGGATCTGTTAGACAACTATGCTGCAAAAAAATGCCATGTTTTGAGTGAGTCATTTCTTGTAGGTTTTTTATTTTTCAGCGCAGTAAGAACTTAATTTCTACTAGCACAGGCAAAAGCACAAGGAAGAAAAAAAAAACAACAAAAATCCACCTTTTCAATTAGTCCAGCAGCTAACTACTGTCTACAAGAGGTCTTCCAGTAAAATAACCAAATAAAACACTTGGTCAAGTCAAAGATGTAGTCTCTAAAGTAGTAGCTTCAGAACAAAATGTTAAACACAACATACACTGCAGTCTTTTGTTACAACACGGAATAAGGAAATAATCCTCAGGATTTATTATTTTTTTTGTTATAGTTAATATTGTCTTAATCTAATTTTGATTTTTATTATACTTCTTAAATTAATGCACCAGTGAACTAGAGAGAGGAAAATAACTGAAATGTCAGTGAAGTTATCTACAGTAACACGCAAAACACTTAAAGAGTATGTGCCAGATTTTGGGTTGTACAGCACTCAATTAAATTTCCTATAAACATCAAATGAAAAAGCCCTCACCAAAATTACTAAGCCACAACAGGAGTTTATGCTCACATTCTTACCAATAAAACACATCTGCAAAATCCTTAGCAAGAAATCCTGATGCACTGCTTATTTCCACTGGCATGTGGGCAGCACGCAACCCACGCTCGTATCCCAGCAGCTATCCCACATTCTTCCAGCTTTTCCCCCATGGTAAGGAAAGCCTGAAAGCCACACTACCTTCTAAGGCACCATCGCCTGCAGCCACGGCACTGCTGCTGCCAGGGTCAGAGCACGCAGCATCTCACTTCCCTGCCTAGAAGCATCCTGTTGCTTGATGAAATGAATGTAAAGTTTTAGGAAACAGGCATTTCCTACAGGGATAACGCAACACTTTCAGTATGAAAGTGATTTTTCTGTATATTAAAGTATGAGGGCTTCTAACTCCTATTGAGAGCAACAACTCAGGGAAGCTGTGTCAGTGCAATGCTCTCAGGAATTCAGAGCTTTTGATTTGGAAGCACCAAATGAGAAAAAAGTGTGGCATCTATTTGGCTGTCTCTGTCTTTAAATACTAATCCAGGATTCTCAGCTTTAACCACAACCAACAAATGTCCATTAAATAGGGGCTTTGCTCTGGAGAGCAAGCCCATAGGAAATGGGTCTGCAGTGGGTCGGCTGGTTGCTGCAGCCTGGTAAAAATGTTACAAGCTATGGCAACAGACTGGGAGAAGTAGGGCTCTGCTGGAAGAACAGCACCGAGGAAAAGTTACCGAAAGCTACTTGTAAGAGCTACAGGATGTTTCTAAACTGAGTTGCTAGCCTGACCTCCTGAAAGCTACTTGTAAGAGCTACAGGATGTTTCTAAACTGAGTTGCTAGCCTGACCTCCTGAGCGAGCTTTCCTTACATCTACGCTATATCTGTTCTGTCTAGGGTCTAATGCCGTCTCTTCTTATTCAGCAAGGTCAAAAATTCAAGCTCACGTCCCAAATCCTTGTTCTGCAAAATAGGATTAGACCAAATTGATCCATGTATCCAAAAGCTTCCTTTACAAATCCAGACGTGTAAATGATACCAAATAAGTATCAGAAACAAGGTCACAGAGGAAGACCTCCGCCTTTAAACTGCAGCTATTAAGTCTTAGTGAACTCTGCATCCCTTCCACAGAGAAAAAAATAAAACAGCAAAAAAAAAAAAAAAGTTACACTCCCAAATCCTGCTTGGATATGGCACATTTTTTAACACTTTTCATATCAGATATATCAGATGCTTCTATTTGTTTGTAATTTAACAAAATATCTCCACAAATGGATCATCTTATCTTGTCCAGAAGCCCAAAATTCAAATAGCACACTCTCAAAAAAATGAGAAAGAGCAGCAGTGTGACTTTGTAAGGAGAGAAAAATTCACTGAACCGATCTGTGAAGTTCTAGCAAATGAAGAAAAAACCTTAGAAGTCATACTTAAAAGTTGGTGAATAGCAGAAGGGTTTTGACAAACACCACAAGACGCTACTGGAAAAAAAAAGTAGTAAAGTCACATGAGGAATTAGGTCAGCTGATTATACTGAAAGATAATAAAGATAAGGTTACTCAGTTAAGAGACAGGATTAAAGATACACTTAAAATAGCATAATACTTAGCTCTTTCACACACAAAGCACTGCAAAAACATTTCCAGACCCTGCCTGCAGCCAGCGTGTCTCCTGCACACCAAGAACTCCTCCACTTGATTCATGTCGCATTTCTGAGCCACTTCAGGGGCTCCTTTGCTCTCATCACCACCTGAGATCAAAACTGCATCTGTAAGAAACAAATCAAACTTGCTCCCTTCATCTGAGGGGGTTCAGCCCCTGGATGGCATCTTTCTCCCTTCCTGTTCTGCTGGAGCAGCAAGTACTCACCTACGTGGTAGGAACAAGACTCATTCGCTGCTTTACTTTATAAATGTCTTATCCACATTCCCATCGATTTGTGATCGCTACTGAATGTCTTGTGCTTCTTAAGCCAGTTATTAGTGGAGGAGAAGACAGGAATCTTCTATATCTTAATTTAGTTTGAGAAACCTATTGAATAAATTGAGTGCCTCCCCAGAACCTTCTTGAATTTTGATTCATGAGATGAAATACTACTAAGAACTGAGAATAAGAACAACGAATTTAAAATAAATAACTAAATCTCAAGCTATCCAGCCAAAGATAACCCAGGGCATATGTGTTTCTGCTCACTGCATCTGCCAAGAACATCCCAAATGCCGGCACAAAAGTCCCTGTTAGGGCTCAGTAGAGACAAGAAGACATTCAGAAACTCCCAGCAGCACATTTCCTACCTCGGTATGCGGGAGATTTACAGCTGCATTTTTGAATGCAGGAGGAGGTGAGCATTTTGTTGAGAACAGAGCTTTGGTTCACAAGTGAGAGGATATTTCTAGAATAAGTTCTGGGAGACGTTTATTCTCTGGTTTTACGAAGGACATTTAACATCTAAGCGAGCAGTCCAAAACCTCATGGGTATCTGTTCAAGCCCACATTAATCACTCGTGTTTTATGAATCGCAGCGCTGCATCACTGCCATAAAACACAACTCAGTGTTGCTAAGTTCATGAATTTTTTAAATCAACCTGCAGATTTATGTCACGACACATTACCTGAACATTTAAATCTTAACAAACAAGGAAAAAAGAGGAAAGAGCAAATCACAGAAGCTTCCACTAGTTAAACACATGGCTTTTTTTTTTTTCCCAGCATAAGTCTGTTCTGTGTACATTTCAAGGCTTCAACTTTTTTTTTTTTTTGTCATAGTATAGGAAAACAAAACAAAATCTGAAGTGGAACTGTGGTTGGCAAAACAACAATTTACTCTTGTCAATGCTACACCATCCAAAAGATGGTGGAAAGAACAATTGCTATTTTAATTCTCTTGTCATTTTTATTTTCCCTTTTGGAAAAATACAAAACTGTTTATTAAACTAGGGAATAAAATACAAAGTCTCTTTTAGAGACAGCTTTTTTTTTTTTAATCTGATTCACAGGAATATGAATTTCAGTTTATGAAATATAAGCATTTAAAAATTGACCGGCACCAAATAACACTGCAATTGTTGTCATTTGGGAAGAACTCTCTATTCTTACACGCAACTCCAGCTCAAGTTTACCACCGGAAAAACCTTGAAAATATTACAACCTACTCCTAAAAGGGCACGATCACAGTGAGATTTTAAAAGCACTTACCAGCTTACATTTAGCCTTGCTAACATTAAACTGCAATCTGCTTATATTGTTTTTTCACATTGAAGATTAAACATAGAACTCACCCTAATTTGAAAACAGTAATTAATAGTTGTTAATAGTTAATAATTAATAATTGTTATTTTTTTCTCATTTTATTATTTTATTTTTTAAAGTAGCATTTTAGATTTCGCAAAAGTAAATCTCCACTTCCACTGAATTCACAAGGAACAAAACTCCAGAACCATCAGAATCCCAATTCTGAGGGCTTCTGCAACCCTAAATGCACCCTTACTCCAACAGAAATCCGCTCCTTTGAGCTTTACCCACACCTAAAAAAACAAACACAGGCCATGAAGATCACTACAATAAGAGCAGGTTTCCTTTCTTGGGAGTTTTAAGGAAAACTGTAAATGCCTCTCAGCACTCCGCCCACTGTGTTAGAGAGAGGATACTCTGCTGCAGACGTGGGAGGCCCGTACGCAGAAGCTCTCAATATAACGACAGTTACTTTTTATGTCAAAACCTCAAAAAATAGAAGAATTTTATTTTTTCATTGAACCATGGAATAGCTCTGTTTGGAAGGATTTTTTTCTTCAGATACGTTTCACGCATTTAGGCCACAGCCTTCTTTTTCTTGTACCAGGACACTCAGCAGGCCTCAAATCAGACATTTAAAATGAATACTTAAAACCGTAAGACTCACTCTATAATGGCTGACTGTAAAAACATATATATTCAAGTAGCTCATTTCAGGAAAAAAAAAAATTTTGATTTCTTTTCCAGCTTATATGTCATTGTAAATAGGGCAATGAAAACCTTGCTGTTGCTCTCTGTACGGAAATAGCCACAGGCACAGAGAAATCGAAAATCAGCCTTATCAAAACTTACATTATTAGCACAAACATCATCAGTTTGATCACATACAGATTTCTGCACGTCTCAAAAATATTCTCCAAAACTCTAAACTCTATAAACACAGCCAACAACTGTTTCATTTCCTTGAGTTTTCATGCCCCTTCAGAGACTTTTTTTTTTATAGCTTCATTATGTTTTGTTTCAAATTACATTTAATGAGGCCAACTGATGGTTCAAGCCATGAGAAAGACCAGAATTGTCACTGTGAGACAGGACAGGGACAGCCACCTAACAGGAAGGCTGAGTGGTGGCCTGCTTGATGTGAGACAGACAGCGCCCAACACACTCGAGAGGGGCAGGTGTGCTTCAGCAACCATTCCAACAAGCAGCTTTTAGGCATTCAAAAAAAGCACCAACAATAGCAGGAAGAAACCAAAGAAAAACAAAGCTAAGGCACTCCAGATCTCCACACCTTCAGCCAGTTGGTTTAGAGGCTGGTTCCAGTAAGCATCACTAGAAGAATGGCAGCATTTTCCCACTTCAACAACATACTTCCCCCCCATAAGGAGGTTTCAAGCCTCTCTACAAACAATTTCTGTGCAGCTCTGGTCAGAAGGAAATGACATTATTGTTCTACCAGAAATTCCACCTCAGTGCATAGCTCTCCCACTGAGATGGAGAGTTTTAGTCCTCTGCCCTAAACACCAGCCCACGGGAAAACTACTGACACCTGCTCAGACAGTTTTTGGGGAGGCCAGAAAATCACCTCCTTTTACACTGAAGGCAGCCTCCGAGAGTCAAAAGCCAGAAGTGGAAAAAAAGAGTCTATTCTGAATTCTAGATATCATAGCTTGCAAGGTTTAACCCAGCTCCCCATTTAGCTTTAAAAAATTTATGAACTATCAAAGCTTCTCTGCAATTTACATCGATCTAGGCACTCCTGACAACACTGAAGATGGTCCCATTTACACCCTGCAAGTCTTCAAGTGTTGGAGCTAGCCTAGCACCAACCAGAAGTACTCTTTTCAAAGCTGAGATGACGCAAACAGCATCAGCCAAGGATGTATTTCAGCCACAGCCCAACTCTCTGGACAGCAGCAGTGGGGGGGCATGCCATCGAGCATGTTTGTCAGCTTGGAACAGCTCGGCTTGGGAAGTTGTATGACAGAGCAGTTTAGAAATGAGTCCTCGGTATAAACAAAGCAGCCCAAATAATGCAGCTGTCCTGTCTGGATGTGCCCTGCAGCACTGCTGCTGAGGACAGGAAAGGGGTGCAAGATGAGTTATCAGGAGGGATTCCCACACCTTACAAATCCTGTCACCGATAGCACATCAGCTGTGACTTGTGATTATATCTGGAAGAAGCAGCTGCTCCAATTAGCATAACCTTCTCCCAGCATGCCCATAATGAATTTGGATATTTACTCTAATTTGCTCTTCTTTCAAAAGAACAGAAAAATCTGAGTTCTTGTGGTATTGTTTTAAAACAATACTACTGACAAACACTGCTGTTCCCACCCCACCTCCCCCTATAATCCATTGAGCTCTTTGCTTGGCAACATCAGAAGTTCTGTTTTGTTTATTCTGCCATATTGCCTGAAGTATGCAGTTATTTGGGAAAAATAAAACAACAACAAAAACCAACAAGCTGTTGTGAAGTTTCCAGAACCAGACTGCATCATTTCCCCTGTTTAATTGCTCTGGAAGTATTCACCACACCAGATCATTCACAGCAGTGATTCAAACAGTTCCATGAAGGCTTCAGTCATGTCGCTGTAAGACTGTGACCTTCAACTTCCACTCATCCTACTTCAGCAAAAGCAAATGGGAATAATGCTTTAGCTCATTTACTACACAGCTGACATTCATGGAAAAGCATACTTCAGCACTTACGGCTTTTATTCCGTGACTTAAATATATTTGGAAAATATATTTGGAATATATATTCGGATAGTCGAAGTATCACTTTATGCTAGTCATATCTGGTAACAAGTTACAGTCCCGGAGCACATGTAATAGTCTGATTATCACCAGCTGATCTCTGCAATATTCACTTTTTTTGCAGACAGATTTTTACAATACTCGATAAGTCTTTGGAAACATGAAAACAATACTGGAGTTCTAGCACAGCAATAATTTCCATTACATGAACCAGGTTTAAGGGAGACGGCTGAGTGCACTGCTCCTCAAGACCTGCTGAACAACAGTGTAGCTGCAAACTGAACAGTGGAATCAATAAATTATAGAAGCAAGCTGTTCCCATGTAGTTTTAAGGCTAAAATAAATTACAGCATCTGCACGATGAAGAAAAAAAGTAGTCAAGAAAAAAGTAGTCCTCTAGAGTCCAAATCAGAATTGAAAAGCCTCTCTCTCACCTCCCAGAGAGCATTTTGAAATAAGGTCTGTATTTTAGTCTAGATTTATTTGGCTATTGAAATTACTGCCATTTGTTACATAGTAAAGGTAAAAAACGACAAGAAGCATTTCCAAAACTTGTGTTAATCTTCCTTGCGTCTCTGAACTGAGATGCACAATGTTCCAGCAGAGAGATTTAACTAGAAGCTCGGTAACTATAGCAGAAACAACTCCACTGAAGAAATGTCAAGTTGCACGTTCAGCTTAGCATGTCACGGTCATCCCAGGAATGCTTGTACAAAATAATGACCCCAAGTCCCTGCCAAGCTAACGCTTCTTTCCAAAATGTTTGTAACAGTGGGTAAGTTTGCAAAGTGTTGATATTCACACCCAGAATAAAACCTGCTGAAAAAGCTGCTTGTTCCCAACTATCACTGCTTTCTTCTGGACAGCAGAACAGTTTGAGATCGCCATGCAAATGCTTTTGTATTACAGCAATTGATGTATTTTAGAGACCAGGATGGCACAGCTTATCCATAAAATTAACAAACCACTTACGTATGTAACATCGGCCCCTTCATACACATCTTAGCAATAAAACTTATTAATCCCAGTAGCAGTTCTAAATATAAAGTTTCCTATAATATCAAGAATAATCAAATGTTGAAACAGCTTTAAATCAAACAAGCGTGAACATGAACTGTAAACACAGGAGCACACTGGGTGACTTGAGGCAATCTGTGCAGGAATGCAGAACAAGCAGTTTCCCTTTGAAACCCCATAACATGAAAGGACTAGCAGCTCCAGCAGCCGGAGCCCAAGCTTCCCACCAGCTGGAGCAGCACAGTTACACCGCTGCTGCTGCAGCTTACTGAACCTACCCAAGGAAACTGAAGAGCTCAGAACTGCCCGAACTGCAACCTGCTATTCAGAACAACCCAACCCCAGTGTCCGACCTGCCTGCAGCAGGAATGCTCTCATCCCACCTCTGAGCTGGGTTTATCCAGTGGGGATATATCAAGCTGTAGCCCAATATGTAGTATAAAGTATGCAGTAGATGTGTGTTAGATGCTTACAGCTTGGTACTGCAACTCCTGTGTAACATTTGCTTTGCAATAAATTACCTTTACAGTGGTACTTTTAATCTTTGCATTTCATCTTGCAATAAGAAAAAAAATATGACAGTCAAATAAAGTAATTTTAACTGACAAGTGAATACAAACGAATGTATTTGTTCTCACTGGGCAGCAACATGAGCTTGTTCCTCCAGACACAACCTCTGAGAGAGATCCAGTGCCCAAGTGAAGGCACAAAAAGCTCAGTACTACACACAGCTCCCTTCTGTACCAGCAGCACCATGAAGAAGAAAACAAAATACTTAAGGTTCCAGGGCTCAGATCTGTTTACCATGTGTCAGGTTACCGGCAGATCCACTTTGCTAAATTCTGCACAAATAAAAAAATGACTTGTCCGTGCACTAAAGATAAGCTTCCAAGCATGAAACTGCTGTCTACAGACAGATCTACTGATCCCAATTATCAGCACTCTGCCAGCAGCAGAACAAGTCTTCGTGCTGGCATCACTTAGAACATCACCACGCTGGAACAATCTGAAAACCCACAAGTATCACAGTGCTTCTCTGTCATCCATTTTTGCAGAGCTTAAGGAAAAAAAAAAAAAAAAAAAAAAAAGCTTCTGTCCGGAATGGGCAGGGGCATGGTGATACAGTAACAAAATAATTCTTTCCTTCCAGTAGGACAGGAATGAGAACTTCATTCAAATAGGCACATCCCCACAGATTTAACTGGTAAGAGAAGTCTGTCTCACAACTACAGCACATACCCACTTGGGAAAAGAACCTCCACATCCTCTAACTTAGCAGAATCTATAACATAGCTATTTCTATTGACAGCTGATTTCTAAAATCAGAAATGCTCACAATGAGTACTTCTGGTTAGAATAACTTCATCTTATGAATAATATAGGTATATTTAATTTTATACTTCTTCCAATACCTCTACTGCCAAATTATGAAGTCATTTCTATTACAAGAAGCATTTCATAATCAATAGCTACTTGCATTACTTCTCAGCTTCAGTTTTGCCAAAAGTAAGAAATTGCTATGTAACCTTCAAGTCACATTCTGTAATGGTAAATGAAAATAAATTTGTCTAATGGTTCTTGCCAGTGACATTCAATAGAGCTCCAGATAAAAATAAAGCAGAAAGCTATTTAGCATAACTAATTACATTGCAAATGACCAGTTGAAAGGATAATTCACATTGGAAAAGACTTCAGGTGGTCACAATATCAAACAAAAATGTTCAAGTAATCCTTTGTGAGATTACTTCTGAATAAAGAGAACTCCACTCTGATAGCATGTATTAATTTAAAGCTAAATATGCTTCCTCAAACAACCTAATATCCATACCAAAACATTAAGAGTTCTTCTTACTATAAGGAATGAAGAAATCAGGTGTTCTGAAAATACACAGAACTCCCTCCAACGCTTTGGCAGTACCTAAGCTGCTTAGGATCTAAATGGATGAACTTAAAAGACCTTAAACTTATGGAAAAACAGCAGTGGACAGAATTTTGACATCATTGATGGGGAAATACTTTGAAATTCACTTTTGGATGGAAACTAAATTGCAAGTACTTCCTCCTTTCCCTTTATAGAAACAAAACTCTTCCTGTGTATTTGTTACAGAAATGTAACAAACACAGTAACAGTATTTGTCTAGAGTAAAAAAAGAACCAACAAAACAAACAAATGAAAAACAAAAAACAGAGCTCCCTGAATCCTGCACAAAGAAATCGGAACCAACAGAACTACAGCTGACTTGGGAACAGGCTTGTGAGCGTAATTAGTGTAACGACACACCTGACATTAAATATCAACGTTGTCCCCAATAAGCAGGTTAATGAGCAAGGTGTAAGCTCATTAGAGAACTAAGAAATGAACTTGTAACACCTCCAACAGCACAAACAAGCAAGAAAACAAACACTTGAAACAGTCCTTGCTCTAAATACTAAGTGTGCTACAGCAGTGCTAGTAACCACAGCCTGATGTCAACCACTTTATCCTACTATTGAAAGGACACAATATAGGAAGTCAAAACCAACATAAAAAAGTGTCTGTGGTACTACTTTTGCAGAACTGTTTGAGAGCATACTATGAGAAGTGAAAGCTTGGATTCAGTCTGCTCAATAAATTCCCATTGGTATTCTCTAGCAAAAGAAGTCTACATGAAAAATCCAGTGATGGGTAAACTGTGCTGGTGGGCATGGCTCACTGCTACTGGCACTCCCCAGATCCAGAGACTCTGGGACAGCAGAACACAGTGGGTAAGAGGCCAATCCACGACTACGTTTCTCAAGGGTGAACTAAAACTCACGTGTACTGGAAGAAAAGAACACATTTGAGCAGGATGCTTCTCTAACAGATCACAGTTTTCAGAAAAGCAAGCTGCTCACGTTTCTATAGCAAAGCAACAATAACATTAAAGTTAGCGAGAGAACAGTAATAATTCTTGCTGCTTGCAACTGAATTGCACAGACCCTTCATCAGCAGTGACTGAAAAAACAAAACCACCCTACTATTGAGTGTTCCACTGGCAGCCTCACTTCCAGGAATGCAACCAGCTCCTACCATGAGATAGCTGCTCTGCACTGAATGGCAACTGCTTCAAAATGAGTGTTTGCCAGATATAAATACGTTTCTTCGAGAGCCAAAGACAAGTGATTACACACTATTAGAATGAAACACTACTTATTTGTTTAGACAACCTGCATCCCTCCCTTTTCAATTAGTAGATGATTGCTTTTACAGAGAAACTTGTGAGTGAATTTTGAAACACAATGCTCTACGTTGCTTCCCCTCATAGGTACCCAAAGTGCTTTGGGAATGCACGAGGTCTCCCTCCACATTCACACTGCAGCTACATACAATGCACAAAGGCACACCTGGCAATGGATGACATGAAAGAAGATGGTGTTAGTAATCACTGTTCTGCTGCCTGTAATTTGGTACACATCTGGGAAGACAACAAAAGGATGGCTGCAGTAACCTGTCTATGGAAACATCCAGCATGCATGTGAAGACAAAACACATGTATGCTTTTCCTATTACAATATTTTACAATTAAATAATGTAAGAAGGAGGATCTGTTTCATTGTAACTCAGTTACAGAACATTTTCAAAAATCAACTACTGGCATAAGTTCTCTTCTTAGGCCATTCATCAGCAATAACCCTCTAAAGGTTGCCCAAAATATGCAACTTTTGTTGCCCTTTACATTTAATTTTAACACTACTTATCTTAAAGTTAAAACTCCTTGGTGGACTCAATCTGGAAACTATCAAAATAACAAACCCTTTTAACCAGCCGGAAAGAGAACTCTCTGCACTCCAAGTGCTTTTGTTTACAGGGTTGTAATTACTGCTACTCAAGGATTTATTTACAGAGTTACTTGAGCAAGAGGCTTTGAACTATACACAGAAGCAAGCACTAGGTACTAAACAAGAAACATATAGACCACACAAAAAGAATGGAGAGAGGATAAGCACATTCCTAGTATGTGAGAAATTTTTAAGTTTTATGTAAGGTAACAGGTTATTAAGCAGTTGTGAAACTGTCCTGACTTCTTTAAGCTCTTTGTTAAGGAACATACTAGCACAGCTAATGCATTCTTTGAAATACCTACTAAAAATATCATGTTTTGCTTCTTATTAACAGAGAACTAGGTTTTCCAAATCAGTTCTCCACATCACGTATGCCTGAATGCCTCAGTTCTCAACTATGCCATCGTATGTATTGTCACTGTGTGACAGCTAGCTAGTAACTAACTGAAGTAACTAAAGAAACTCATACAACGCGCTCCACAAAACACCGGGTGCATGTGGACAGCTAAAGGGGTCACAGATAACAAACCTAAAGGTCTCCAGGAAGGAATGGGTCTGCAGTCGCACCAGAAAATGTGAAAGGTGAAGTTCTAAACAAAATGCCAATGACCCAGTCTTCCTTAAGGTAATTTCATTAACAGGCATTAAGCTCAGTCTGCTGCCTTGCTCCGCTGCAACACAGCGGGTCAGAGTTACACATTCTGAACATGAAATAAAACATAAAGGACAAAAGCACCACACACACGGTTGGACACTGCTGAACATCTGCCACTCTGTAGGAACAGGCCAACTATCCAGTGTGAGAATCAGCTGTGATAATGTTTTCCTCTCAAGCATTCTCTAATTTCCAACTCCTGACAAGTTAAAGAAAACATTCTAAAACAATTTAACTCCCCTTATTAATATAATAATTTATATGCTGTATTGTTCTCAATGTCAGTTAACTTTGTGTCTTCATACACCTCTTCTCATTTCTGGCCCAAATGCTGAGCTCTACTTCTTCCCTTGCTCACCTCCAGTCTCTTTAACATGCCAGTGAGTTCCACATGCTGAATGGCACAGAGCATTTGAAAAATATATTGACAATCCACTACATCTAACCAAAAAGGGAGCCCTACTGTCCAGGTGAACCTTTCAAAGGAAAAGCAAAGAAGTCTTTTTCCTGTTGCTGAAAGGGAAGAGCACATCATTGCTGCTTCCACAAACAGGCTAGAAACTTGTCTGGAGAGCATAAAGATGATTTGCTCTACTTGCTCTTTCTAGGTACACTGAGAATGCTCACTATCATTGAGACCATGCTCTCCCAGACTCCTTTGGGCTCTTTTCCACATTCAGCAGCTTCAATCTCCTTCCAGAACAGTAAAAGGATGGAAGCAGACCTGCTCTTGACAATTTCACTGCTGCCCAGGGCCTTCCAGACAGCAGTTCAGTACCCTGAAATCTCAAAGGACCACCACATTACTTCAAGTAACTAACTACTGTCCTTTAGGGGTTTTCCAAGTCTTGGATATCTTACACATCCACTTTCATGAGAGCCCTTGTAAATCAGACTGTAGAAGAACCAGCAGAAAAGGCTTTAAAAATTATGACACTGCTAATTACACTTCTAACAGGCATTTTCAGTTACTAATGCCTGAGCAATCTCAGAGAAAAGGCTTAGTGGAGAAGAATGTAGTAAACAAAAATCCTTCCTTGACATGTAACAAGAACTACAAGGAATGAACCAGAGAGAAAAGAAACATCGTATCCTAAGAGCATTAGAGATACTAGAGAGAAGGGGAACACCTAATACCTTCACAGAGGCAAGAGAGTATTTTTTTATTTTAATCAAAAATCAAGGTGGAATCAAAACGATGCCACCTGCCACTTCTACTACAGAAACACCACCGAACTTTGTATTGTATGTGCTGCAGCATCTGTCTTTACAGAAAGAAAACATTTCAGCTTCCAAAAAAAAAAAAAAACCAACAAAAAAAAACCCAAACAAACGAGAAGCTCCCCAAAGCTTTACCACAATAGAAGTAACACATCTCCTCTCAACTTTTGCATTTCACCAAAGTTTCTGAAGAAATAAAGCAAACCGGAAGGAGGAGGACACTGCTTATCATGTGATTCCAGAAATACTCCCTAAAGAGAGGGTTTATTCCTGCCTCACGTTAAGCAACAAAACCCTTGTCTCTCTGGACAAGCATCTGGCTGAGGGGGCTCACCAGCAGCAGAAAACCACCCCCAAGGCACAAGCTGCTCCACAGAGCCAGCCTCCTGTCTTTCCCAAAGATAATCACAGTGCTGTTGTTGGACAGCAGACAGGACCCAAGAACTCCTGGCACATACTTTTTCCAGCACTTAGTTCTGTGTGTTCTGGGGCTTGTCACAGTCTCGCTGTGGCTTTTCCCACCTGTTGCAAATGTAAACTCATGCCTACCTCCATAGAAAGCACTATCAACATGCAATGTACAAGCACCCCAACTGCAGAAATACCAACAGAAGTCTCTCTTTACATAACATAACACCATCTCCAACACACTCTTCCCCAAGTAATGTTCTGGGCACAGGTCATCTCTTACCTGATTTTGTAATTGGGCAGGGTGTGCTTGCGCTTGATAACCTTCTTGAACTGGTTGACAATGATAGAAGTGAGCTGAGGCATGGGCCTCCCTTCGAACTGCGACTTGACTTCGAAGACGATAAGGGGATCGTCCATGAAGGAGAAGTACCAGTGCGTGAAGGGCAGGCGTGTGAAGACCAGCTTCAGCTTGCCCATCACCCGGGACAGCTTGACAAAGAGGTAGGCCGACTTGCCAAAGACCAGGTCGGCGTCGATGGCCAGGTGGAAGCCGCCGTTGTACTCCAGGTCCACCTCGAAGCCCAGCTCCTCGGGGCAGCCCTCCTCGCTGCACGCCACGGGCCGGATGAGCCGGACGGCCTTGAAGACGGGCAGGACATTACCCAGATACACGTCCCGGAGGCTCAGCCCCTCCAGCACCTTCCCCGTCATCTTGGTCTGCAGCAGCTCCTCGAACTCCACCTTGATCTTTTTGGTCACCCAGTTCCTCACCAGGGCCGTGTCCCGGAGCTCTCTGAAGAGGAACAGGAAGACGGCGTTGAGGAAATGGCACGTCTCCTCGCTGGACGAGGGCTCCGGACCGGGCTCCGGCTGCTGGGCCGGCTTGGTGCCGGGCTCCGGGCCCGCCGAGGGAGCCGAGGCGGCGGGGGCCGAGGCCGGGGCCGGCTCCGGGGCCGCCTGACCGCCCGCGGGCTCGGTGCCATGCAAATAGTCCTTCAGGCTGCGGCCGGCCGCGACGCGGGCGTAGACGAGGCCGTCGTCGGCTCCGGCCGCCCCGGGGGGCTGCGGGGCTTTCCTATAGAGGAGCAGCAGCTGCAACAGCAGCGTGACGAGACAGCCGGCCAGCGCCGACAGCAGGATGGCGTACACCGGCAGCATCCTCGCCCGCAGCACGACTCCGTCCCCTCGCGGCCCGGCGTTTAACGGCCCGACGCTGCCGGCTGCCGCTCCTCGCGCGCCGCCGCCTCATCCGGGTCCACCCCGCGCCCTCCCCGTGGCGGCGGCGGCGGCGGCGGCGGCGGCAGCACCGGCGGCGGCGGCAGGGGCGGCGAGGGGCGGGGCCAGCCTGCCCTCCGCGCGATGCTATTGGCGGAGAGGGAAAGGCCCCGTAGGCGCGTCACGGCGCGGGGCGGTATGGCGTACTGTGCGGCGTGCGCATGCGCAGGGTTGGGAGCTGTGGGAGCGGGTTGGGCGCGCCCGAAATGGCTGCGGGAGGGGCTTAGGAGGCTGTCGGTGAGGGGTGATGTTCAGAAACGAGAGGGCGTGTGGTGGGTTCTGAGTGACACCGCTCTGGAGAGGGCTGGAGGGGCGGGGGTTCCTTAGTAAGCCCCTTTGCTGCTTCCCGCTGGTGAGAAGTTCGGGGCGAACGTCGAAATCCATCTTCTCAAGTTCTGCTGCTGGTGGTGATAAGATATAAACCTTATCGGCTGGCCTTGGTTGAATAGAAGAGGTGAAGTTGTCAGAAGGGAGCAGGAAGGGCTGAGAGGAGCACGAGTCAGACTCATCAGACATTGAACATCTACATAGGCTGACCCAAAAGACCCACTGCCTTCATGAGATATACTCAGTGTCACGTACCGCAACTGTTATTTTTACTGGAAAACACAAACATGCTTCCCAAGAACAAAACAAAACAAAATCCTTTTAATCTAGTGGATCACTATGGCTCCCCAAAAGGAGAGTGTAGGGAGATCGGGGTCATCCTCTGCTCCCAAGTGACAGCGGTAGGACGAGGGGAGTTGGCCTCCGGTTGTGCCAAGGGGAGGATCAGGTTTGTGTTAGGAAACATTCTTCTCAGAAAGAGCAGCAATGCACTGACACAGGCTGTCCAGGGAGTGGGGGGCATCTCCATCCCTGAGATGGTCAGGAACCATGGAGTTGTGGCTCGTGGTCGGTGTACGTGGCATTTGGTGGTCTGAGTTGGACTTGGTGATCTTAGTGGTCTCTTCCAACCACAATGATTCCACTAGTCTAATCCAAAGAGCTCAGTTAAAGCCAAATCAAAGCTACAAGCGCTGCTAGACAGTGTGCGCTGACAGCTGCATGCTGCTTGTCCGGGTTCTTACCTTTATGTGTATTCTTTCCTTTCAAGTGATCTAATTTCTACAAGACATCCACAAAACTTAATTAAATCGTAAAGCTTGTGGAGTTTTTTTCTACCTGTTTTCTTTTTTACTTCATCACCTAGCTCAACTCTTTCTAGGTAATTTTGATGCCAGAAAATCCAGGCTCACATAATTTTGACAACCTCCATCCAGAGCTAGTTAAAACTGCAAACAGGAGGAGAAAAAAATGTGAAATTTAAGTGCCGGGAAGATATAGCTGCCCTCCCCCCCTTCTTTCATAATGTCTATGGGGTGGGAGGATTGAAAAGCTCTTAATGATGCAGAGCTGTGGTTTGAAACTAGAGATTCAGCGTATGAATTTTTTATAGGTCTTGTGACTGAAAGTTGAAATGCCTGGGTGTTTAACGGAGCATTTCTATAGAAATACCAGAGAGGTCATTAGTACAGAATTTGATCTGCTCTGTTAAAGGCCTTTACCATGGCTGATATGCGCATATGCAGTAAGAAAGTTTTTGAATTTGCAACTAAACGTCTTTTCAGGAAAGGAATAATATATTCAGTGAGGCAATACCAGCTTTAGTTTGGGGTCAGTAAAAAAAAAAAAAAAAAGATGTTTTGCAGATATCTCATTTGAGCTTTTTCCCCTGTTAAACAAGCAAAATAGAAAAATTTGCACATTTTGTGTCTGAAGCATTGAGCTCAGTAATCGCTTTTGTCCTTTCTCAGGAACATTTTCATCTGTGTAATCTTGGAGACATGTGATGAAGCAAAAATTGGGTGGGTTTCAGCATTTTCAAGGATAATGACAGACTAAAAGAAATTAGCAGCAAATAATATAAACATGAGCGCAAAAAGGGTGTGCAAAAATGTTGTATAATATTAAGTAGGATTGAAATGATTCAAGAGAGAAAAGAAAGTTATGTCATATGCAAAGGAAAAAGGGTTCATCTTCCTACCACCTGGAAAGAGCCTTAAGGCATGTATGGCTTTGGCTTCAGTTTAGAAATTACTGTTTGCATTTTCTGGAGGTCTGGATAAACAGAAAGGTGTGTGCAATCATTTCATTTCCATGTTGGTTACACAGAGCTTTGCACAACTCTGTGGAATATACTCACCTGCTTGTCCTTTGCACAGCTGTAAATTATTAAATAGGATACCACACATGCATAAGTTAGACCTGGTATGCATAGTGTTTTTCTTTAAAACAGAAGAATTTATTAAAGGGAATATTTCACCTATATGTAACCAAGAAAAATACTCAGAAAAGTCCAAGCATATTCTTTTATTTTTGTAATTCAAACTGTGAGGCAATACACTTGTGAGTGTAGAGCTTTAAATTTTCAACAGTTTGCAAGAGATTGTGGACGAGGATTGCAAAATATGTAAAAGTTGGTATTGTAGTAGAGAACAAGTAGCATAAATTCACAGACAGTGAATTTTTCACGGCTAGGCAAAGAGTGGTGACGTCCTAGAAATGTTTGCCTTTTTTCTTCTCACTCACGACTGATACAAAAATCTTTGGGTGAAGGAGAGTTTAGTAAGATTTTTTATTTAACCCAAGACAGTGTGACCAGTTGAAAAGGCACACTTTAAAGTTGACATCATGTAGATGATACAGAAGAGAAATACTCTTATCATGAGCTTAGGAAAGCAATTACAGGTGGTGATTTTTTGAAACAGTGAAGTGGTCTAAATAACAAATTCATTTTCACAGCAGGAAGTGCTGGGTTATTTTGTAATGAGTGGTTTTAGTAATTTTCTTTGTTAATGTGCTTTAGTTCTTGCCTGTTTTTGTAATATCTGTTGGCAAAATGGTTTCATTCTTTCCTGGGCCTCCTATTGTTTTTGCATTTCATGTCTCAGAGACCAAAATTAGATTATCATTCTCATGGTATTGCATGAAACAGGATTTAGAAAGTGATTAGGTAAATTCATGAGGAAAAATGAAAATCCACTGAGGTCTGTTAACTACAAAGATTGCTGGAAGTTGCACTGATGTCAGATTGCTGTGGTATATCCTTTCCTTTTATCTATCCTCAGGCTTTGCCATTTAGAGAGAGCTACAGTGGATCAGGTCCAGTTCTGAAGATTTATAAAAAGAAAAACAGACAAAAAACAAAACAAAACAAAAAAGAGATTAGGACTGCCTGCAGTCCTAGCTTTGAACTCTGCCAAGCACAAGGTCATCTACTTATCAGGTGATTCTGCATTTTACTGGAGTAAACCTCATTAAAAACACTGAAGCTTTGAAGCATGTCAAACTTCCTCTAACGCTATCTAGATTGTCTTCTTTTTCCCCCAGTGTTTATTCTGCCCTTGGAAGAAGCAGACTGCAATATAGAAGTAGCTCACCTCACCTCCCACTGCTCTCCATGAGGGCTTCTTTCCAATTGATGTCTTCCATTTCTCCTCTGCACCAGTATTTATTTCCAGATCCCTCAACTACAGTTCAGATGAGTTGATATTCCTCTGCTCTGCACTTTACCAACTTCTAGTTGTTTTTAATGAGATTGACTGAGAATTTTAGGGATACCAGGGATACTTTAACTGACTGTGAAATCTTGGGTGCAACCTGAGACGGTTATTAATAGAGCCCAAACAGTTTTGATCAGAATGTGTCATAACAAATGATAATGAGGGTTCAAATCTAAGGTTTAGTTTGGCCCCATCACATAGCCAGTATTTTGACTGAAGCTCATCTTTAATTATCATCAAAAGTACTTTATGCTTGTTTAATCGAGAGCTTAACGTTTTGGATGTAGAGGTGCTTCAGATACTTACTTCAAGAGGCTCGTGTTCAAGCTTAGAGTATCCTGTCTCTTAATTAGGGATTCTGTTGCTATCTCACCAGACACTGGCTTTTATTATGTCATGAAACAAGATCCTCCTCTTAGGAACTGTAGCTCTGAGATAGCTTATCCAAGATTTAAAAAGAAAAAAAAAATAAAAAGCCATTTTAAATGTAAATGTAACAAATTCAGTCTTTTTATATTACCAGTATCCAAGGCAAAGGGAAGATTGCTTTATTTCCAGCCTGCCATTGCATTTTAAGTCCAGGAACTGCTCTTTAATTCAGACACAAGTGAGATTTGTCACACGCATGCTTCTTCGTGCTGCATCTGCTTCCCTAGCTTCTGGTTTTCATGTGAATGATAGCTCTCTTAATCTTCAGAAAGTGAAAAGTTTGGGATAGTTGTTACCACATTTGTCATTTAGTGCTCACTGATGTAACTTTCCTGTACATTTTCTGAGATAGTTTCGCCATCCCTCATAAGTCAGCCTCCCCAAGGCCCTCTTTCCTGCTCCCACATCAGCTCTCTTAGTGCAAAGATGGTTTTAGCTACTCCCCCTAATACATTTCAAGTATAATTACATGAAGATCAGTATATTTTATATGTTCCAAAACCTCAGATTTTTTTATTTTTTATTTTTAATACTTTCTCTCTTCCTGGATTATTCCAAATTAGCCCTTGACTGACAGGAAGCCTCAGTAAACTGCATTAAAAATGATTTTGTATTTGTGAAAGGGCTCAACGTCTGAAGAGCTGTTGCACACTTCAGAGATGAACTTGTCGGTTTGAACATGGAGCAGAAGGTTGGCTTTGTGTTGCTTTGCATTGGCAACAAGCTAGGGAACAGCAAACAGAAACATTAATTCAGTCTTGTTTCTGTGTTCCTCCCTAGTAACAGGTTTTTACAACAGACTTCCTGTGCTTGTATTGATTTTTCTGGAGTCAAAGAACAAAAAGATAGAGCATGAGGACTCACATGACCGGCCTTTAAGCAGGTAGTTTTATCACAACGTATTCTTGCACAAACTCTAGCAGCTTAAAGACATAGCCCGAAGACTTTCAATGACACTAATAATAGCAAACCTAACTGCACACACTCCAGCTTCATATTTGTAATAGTATATTACCTTGCTCAGCTATGTAAGACAAATAGCTGTATTCCTGGAATCTTCATATGAACTATCAGCAATACATTTCTGCTGAGAAAGCACAGTGCTGCTATTCCTGCCTTCTTACTGTTGCAGTTTATTTAATAGTACGGTTTCATACTACGCTGTCTGTGCTGCTTCTGTTTGGAATTTGTCCAAGGCAAGGCAAGCACGAGCCAAATGTGAATGCACCTATGAGCATTACCTCGTGTTTCACCCTGAAAAGTGTCATTTAGAAGGGCAGAAGCAGCTTATAGTTTCACAAGCATTTTGCCACTTGGAAAGCTGCGCTCATAACCTTACCATTGTGCATATGCATAATTGTACAGGGCATAAGACTATAGGGGAATGAGCTAAAATAACTGCCTCAACAAGGAAAAGATTAACAATAATAAAGAGAAATATTATTTTGGCATATTTTTTCCTCTAACATTTGGGTTATTGGTGAAAATATTAGATAAATGACAGTGGTGTGATTTAAGTCTTTGTCCTTCATGTTCAGTTCCAAACTACCAACAGGGAAAAGAATTCAAATCATTCTTAACCAAACGATAATTTCCCCATTTTAAGACAGGCTGTCTTCTTGTAGCTTCAGTCACGTACCAATGGGTAGACCGATTGAGAAAGCAGAATTCAGGTCTGCAGGCTGACAGAAGCAAGGAACTTGTCTGCTGTCCTCAGTATCTCAGCAAATTATTTATAAACTCTGCCCACTAGCAACCTGCAACTTTTCAGTTATTCCAACAGTTTTTAGAAGTATGACTGTAAAACCACAGCAGCCCCAAGTGCTACGTTATACACTTCTGCTTGAATTTACTTATTGAGCTGTCTAACAAATGGAAAAACTGAAGTAAATATTTTCTATATGAAATTTAAAACTTCTATGAAATAAGCCCTAAAGAAGCTTGGTTTCTGAGTAATTTCTGCAAAAACTTCTCCTCCATACAAGGTTATTTAATCCAAGTCAATATTAAATAACTCGGAGAGATGAAAACTGTCATATAAAAGTGAAACTGAAGGTCTTTGAGGGCTGCATTTCCACCCACTGCTATTTTTATTGGAATGAGCAAAGCTTAGAATATGGTAACGCTTTTTTTTTTTTTTTTTTTTTTTTGCCAAGATTTTGACTTACCAGCTTTGGATCAGCAGCTTTTTCTCAGTAGCATTTTTATAAAGGAGCCCATGTGCATGAGTACAAGCCATGCATTTTCTGCCTTTGGTACTCTGGTCTAATCAAGTCGACTCAATGGCAAATACAATCTTTCAAGCAGTCAATATATTTTTTATTTGTATGTAATGTGTTGAAATCACTCAGATTTAACAGAGAGCTCTAGATGGATGCCAACCACGTGAATTATAGCCCTCACTTATATGACTGGATCGCTACATTTATCACCACAATTGCTACAACCCTACACACATTTGCTTTAGAAAAGACAGAATGTGTTAAGCAAGGGATATCTGCAAGGGCAATAGTCAATAGAGTACTAAAACTGCACACTTACAGTTTTTTAAGAGTTGAAAACCCAAGCACACCTCCTCTCTACCACGCCCTGCATGCTTCTTCATACTGTCTCGTACAAGCGGGAGAACTGTCAGTTCCTACTACTCTGAGTGAGAAATGCTACCTATATGGAATGTAATCAATGCACATCACGTACTATGGCTATAATAAAGGTCTCCGTAGCAACGTTAAGAACAGTTATTTTTAAATGTTCTACCTTAGTCTCATGCTCGTGTTTTTTTAAATACAATTATTAACTGTTTCCACTGCAGATGCTGCACTGAGCTCATCCATCAGAACTCCATTGTTGAGGCATGAAAAGATGATCCCTACCTCTTTTTATTTTTTTTTTTTCCCTGTGAGTTGCTGCAGGCTTTTTTCCTTTGCAGTAAGTAAATATTGTGTAATTGTTTACTGACATGCAGCTGGTCTGGAAAATTAACCTGTATGAACTTCCTCTTCTCTCAGGAGTAGTAAGGGAATCAAAGAATTTCATCAGAAATTAATAAGGAACACCTGAGCCCTCAAATAGACTTTATATAATCAATGGAAAACAAGTAGAAATCTAAAGGTATCCAGGCTAGCTGTGCTCAGGAGTGGGTCTGGGAAGACAGAGGAGCAGGAAAAGTGGTGAGGAGGAGGAAGGAGCTGGAAGGCACCTCCCTGAGCTCCTGGCTGCCTGTGAGCGCTGCAGCAGAGGAACTGCTGTGCAAGAGCTTTGGAAAGGAAGGTGGAACAGAAAAAAAACCAGTTGGTTTTATCTCAGAAATCAGAAATTACTGCTTCTGGAGGAGGAGCAGGAAGAGAGATATTATTTTTTTTCTGAGAAATTAAGCAGAGTGATGTTTTTTTCCTTGCGTGCCTGTCCTTCTGACCTGTTTCCCAAGAACTTAATCCCCAGCTGAGGCCAATGTAAAGCTAAATCAAGTCTGGCATGGTTTTCCAGACCCCCTCATACCTGGCTATTTTTTTTTTTTTTTTTTTTTTTTTTTTTTAATCTAAGGCTAGTCCTGTAATTTCTCCTGGTTTCTTCTCCTTACAGATGGCAAAGCAGTTTCCAGGGGGAAATGCAGATTTCAGGCAGCTAAAACAGGCAGAAAGCTCAGAGCTGTATTTAGTGTAGTAGCTCCATTTCTGTAAAGGAGTAGAAAGCTCTTCCTTTTCGTTGCCACCTTCTCAAGAGACAACCAGCAAGGGCCAATAATAGGAATAATTTATACTCTGCAGTACACAGGAGTGATGTAAAGGTAACACAGGCATATAGTGCACAAGACTTGGATTCATTAATAATATATAAATAGATGTACTGGTTTAATAAGCAACAACAATAAAATACTGGACTTTGTTAACAGACTTTTGAAATGCTAATCTTTCTTTCATTAACTTAAATGCTTAAAATACAGTCTGGCACTACTGTTGGTACTGAGTTAGAGGGAGCACAATCCGGAGAGAATGAGAATGTGTTCGTCCTTTACCTGTTCTGTTAATATACACTCCTCTCTGCTCGATTTCTGGAGGAGCTTAGGCTCAAAGGATGTCAAAGGCAAAGATGTCAAAGAGACAGCCACTGATAAGCATGTATAAATTATGTGATAAGAAGGGAGGTGGGTTTAGCAAGAGGTCTTGTCAATAACAGGATGTAAAAGTAAAAGGAGTGAGCTCTGCCCCACGCTACGTCTCTTCAGGAAAGACCAGATACACAAAGAGGTGAGACCTGATGCTATAGAAGTGACTGAGGTGGGAAAGCTGGTATCAGTCTCCTACCCTCCTCCCTCAAAGCACTGCATTTGGGGTGTTCCTCTATTTCCCTGTTGTTAGGAAGGGAGCACTGAGTTCTTCAGCTGATTTCTGCTCTGTTCTGGATGGCAGTCATCTAGGAAGTTCTCCTTCAGGACCCCCTTACCCTTTTCTCTTACACCATTGGCTGTTTTAATGGGAAGACCCATCAATGGCAACTCAGCTAGGCTGTTTATCTCCAGGAAAAGGGCAGCCATCAGCAGCTCAGTAAATGCTTAATGTAATGGGTACAGCTACTAACAGTGTGTGGGGGAGGAGGAGAGTAATTTAAGATGTAGGACCAACTGCAAGATCTGTTCAGGATCCATGCCAGAGAGCAGCTGGATGAAGTCTGCTCCACTGTAGGTTCATAGGCAAGTCTGTGATTTTACACAGGAGATTTGTGGGCATTAATACTTCCCCCACACCAGTTGCTCAGTGTATCTGATGTTGTAACATGAGCTTGCTGTCTTTCTCCTTGGTTAAAAGGGCACTGTCAAGGACATTTCCAAGTATATGCCAAGTTAATTGTGAAACCCACTCAGAAGGGCAAAAATATTGCTTTTCCATGCAGCCAAATTCTTCTTTCCTTCCTACAGCTATTCTCATCAGCATGGCTCTTCCAACAGTAACTGTATTTTTAAGCATTTTTTCTTGGCAAGATTTTCACTGGCAAAGGCAGTTCACCTGACACAAGATAGTCACCTTTCAGAGCATGCACGGGTTCAAATTTAGTCGAAGGAAGTGGTCACAGAAGCAGTGAAGAAAGATTTTTAAAAAGCCATTGCTGCTCTGCCACACACCATTGACTTTCCCCATCTACTTTCTCAACTTTCTACTTTTAGTAGCAATATTAGTAGTATCACAGTCTGTGGTTGGTTTATATACGTATTACAGTGTTGTTTTCTTTGTTTTGACAAAAGCATCGTCTACAGATATAGATTTCTTCCCACCTTGTTCATTGTTTGGGCTCAGCTTGTTATTCTGCACCTGGGCTCCAGCTTTTGCCTGGATTTGGAGCCTGCCCCATCCCTACATTCAAGTACAGTACTGTAACTGTTTGGATATCAAACATGGAAAAAAAAGGACAGTCCCATAAACAGCCATACCATGGCTCCTACCCTCATTCTCACCTCAGACACAACCAAGTCCCTTCCCATCCTCAGTAGGATGCTGTTACCCAGATCTTATGTGAAGACCGAGCTTAGCTCTGTAAGCCTTCAAGTCACACCTGATAAATGTACTTAGGAAAATTACGAGCTGTTTAGATAATTTGTTAATGAAGGTCATGTGGGCACATCTGGGACAGCTCGAATAAATATGCTTGATCTCTGTTCCTGCTGGGGAGCTGAATGCAGCCCCTGCTCAGACCCTGTTGCAGAAAGCTGCACTATGTTCTATCAAGGGGCCACAGGGCCAAGTGAGGGTGCTGCGGTTGCTCACACTGCACTTTCTATCCCTGTGGCTTAGTGACTCATGCTTCACACTTCCTTTTTATCCCATTTTGCAGCTTTATGAAGCACTCTTTTGTAGTATAGGCAAGCATTTTGAAACACCAGGTTCTGATAAACAATAATAGCAAGAGTCATTTTTTAAGGTGTCAGATTAACAGTTTTCTGGGGATTGAGTATCTTCACTCGAGCTCATCTCTTTTCCATTGCCCACCACTCACATGTGGGGCCCAACTGGCAGTATTCTCAGCAACACCACTGATGTACTAAGTGCTTCGCTAGTCCAGAAACCCTGATGAATGATGGGAATTTGCAATAGCTGATTCTTATCATCTGAAGGTTTTATGCTCAATGAATTTAATGCATTTGGATTTTTTACTTAGTTTTGACCAAGAACAAGACTGACTTTTTTTGGCATTGCCTTGGTTCATCCTGTTCTAGCTGGCACCTACTTGCTCGTTAGCTCATTTAAGTCCTGAGTTGGTCTACAGACAGTGTATATGTTCTTATGCACAATGATGAAATACCAGGAGGACAATCTGATAACTTGTTATTAGTAAATGCACTAAAATGCCAATCAGTAACTTATAAGAGCTTGCTGGACATGTAGATGCAAGACACTAAAAGAACTGAGAGGATGGTCACAAGAAAATGTATTTTCATGTAGGTTAAGAACAAAGGGAACCCTCTATCTTTTCTTATTGGATACAGTCTAGACCTTCATCCTCACAGTCCTTCCAGAACACTGGTCTCTAAAATGTCTGGAAGAATACTGGAAGACGCAAAGCCAGCCCATGCTTTCTCCTAAACAGATCAGCATCAGGAAATCAGAACATAAAACAGATCAGTAAAGAATACTAGATCATTATTTCTTGCCAAGGTTTGTCTGCTCAGGTTTCCTGTAATGTAATACTAAATCTAGCAACAAAGTACCGGAAAACCTAAGTGCAATTCCTTCACAGACAATAACCTGCCATTATATCTTGTCTAAATGCTTAGTTTCAGTAGTACTTATTGATGTTAACAGGAAGGCTTTATAGTCGTATAGGCAAACTCAAGCAATTATTGCAATGAAGAGACCTTTCAGCGTCTTCCTTATGGTTTTTTTTGGCCCCAGGTTGAGCCCCACTAAGCTAGAACCACCACAAGAAAGCTTGACCCCATGCATCAAGCTGTATAGCATCGGATGCCTTTTTTCATCTGTGGCTAATGATGCAACTGCATCATTTGCTGGGCAGCAAAATCCACATTTCTGTACTTCTTTTGAACAATGGGAATATGTTTTCCACTGCTCAGTTGAGTTCCCTCACCTGTAGATAATGGAGTGTTTTTTTATGACAGAGACTGTAAGAGGGTAAAGGGAAGAAAATAAATGAAAGCCAACATCTTTCTGCATTTAAAAGAGCCCGTGAGAAGTCCAGGTAAAACCAGCACTGAATCCCCTCACCCCCACTTCCCTTGGGAGACCCACTTCGACTAGTGGCATTGAAATCAACACAGATATTCCTCAGTCATAAAGGTCTGTTTCTAATTAACACCTGCCCTCTTAGGGTTAACGAACACCCCTCTTGTCTGTTCAGGGAAAGACACAGTCCAGCCAGCAGTCCAGTTTTCTTGGAAACAAAGCAACAAATGCAGTGTGAGGCCTTCTGCAGAAGGATACACCCTACTGCTTGAGCAGCCGTAGCCCTTCACTAGCAACTTCCAACTTTGCATACCATAAACTGTCATGTCCTAATTACAAAGCTCTGCAGCCCATAATTGGGCAAAAATTAATTACAATACACACCAGACAAGTAAACCTCCCTCTGAATACATAATGCTCTGCCATGAGGTTCTCCACAGGCAGGTAAAAATCAACGCGAGGAAGAGATTTCAGTGGCATTCATTTGGGATAGCTAAACCACAAAACACTTAGAGGAAGGCAGTTTCTCAAAGGTGAAAGCAGCCACCTCTACCAAACACAAAGTCCCCCTGGCCATCAAGGTGGTGGATCGGCAACAAGCCCCCCCAGCCTTCCTGTACAAATTCCTACCCCGGGAGCTTTCTATCCTATGCAAGATCCGTCACCCCAACATCATGCAAACCTTTGAACTCATTGACACATGCGATGGGAAGCTCTACATCGTGATGGAGACGGCAGCCTTTGACCTTCTGCAGCTGTTGC
This sequence comes from Oreortyx pictus, assembly GCA_036925125.1. NCBI lineage: Eukaryota > Metazoa > Chordata > Aves > Galliformes > Odontophoridae > Oreortyx > Oreortyx pictus. The sequence goes on from JAUPFR010000008.1 coordinate 30,215,910, forward strand.
ATAAGCAGGGCAAGCTGCCCTGCACCCCTCAGGCCTGGGACATCTTTGCACAGATTGTGGGGGCTGTGCACTACCTGCACGATTGCAACTTGGTGCACAGGAAACTGAAGTGTGAGAACGTGCTGCTGACTGCCGACAGCCACCGGGCCAAGCTCACTGACTTCAGTTTCAACAAGGAGGTCAGCGTCTATCCGGACACGTGTACCATGTTCTGCTGCTCAGCAGCCTACACTTCCCCAGAGGTGCTGGTGGGCATCCCCTATGACGGTGAGAAATCTGACACGTGGAGCCTGGGGGTGATGCTTTTTGTCATGGTGACTGGCTTCATGCCCTTCAATGACACCCACATCCACACCCTACCCCAGCAGCAGAAGAAGGGGGTCCTGTACCCAGAGGGAGTGCCCCCATTGCCAGAGCCCTGAAAGGCCCTCATCGCTCAGCTACTGAACTTCACTGTGGAGTGCTGGCCTGGCACAGGACAGGTGGCCAAAAACTGCTGGCTGAATGGAGTCAACTGAGGGGCAATCCCTGCCAGAGACCCCAGCATGGCAGTCGCATCTTAATACAATAAATGCTGCATCAGAAAAGCACACGAGCAGTTTCTTGATCATTTTGAGTGGCAGGATGCGGATGGGACTGAACTTCAAGTGCTGGAAAGGCTGTGTAGTGGTCAGTGAGGTGGTCAAAATTGGTCTCAAGAAGGAGGTCAAACCCCTCCGCAAAGGAGAGAAATGAGCCTGCTGTAGGTTACGCTTCATGACCTGGTGACCGTGTTGAGTGGGGGGGGTTAGAGAACACTATAGGGCTGCTTGTGCTGGAATTGGCTACATGGACACACAGGGGGCCAGCTCCAAGCTCTCCCGATAGTGCTGGTTACCACCAAAGCGTGCTTGAGCTTCAGATCACACAGAAATGTTCAAAAACCCAAGTTTAGAGCAGAATCCTTGAAGACAACCCAATAGCATCAGCAAGCCAAAAGTTTTAGTGTGTCTTCAACTAAGACACATCAGAATCAGATACTGATTCTTGCCAGCATTTGAAATCGCTGCCAAGAAAAAGTTGATGAGAAGGAAATGCTTTCCTTGGGTCCTACTGGTGGCATTGAAATCAACACAGAGCAATTACTGTATTTCAGAGTTGTCTCCATAGCTGAGATATTGGTGGATGCACAAATTCTAGCTTAAGTCAATGCATAGTTATGTACTTTACCAGTCCTTTTGTATTCCGCTTATTTCTTTACTGGGAGCTAGATTGGTCCCCTTATGTATCCCTTAGATTCAGCGCTGTGTCTTCTGCTCAAGGAATATACTTAAACATTGTTTAGATTTTTGGTGTATAATAAAGCTTTCCAGCACAGGGTCAAATAAAAAATAATAAACAGTTTTAGTGTTATTTCTTTTCATATACACTATTTTCTTTTTTGGTGATAGTTGTAGGAGAAATAGGCAAAGAATGAACTCAAGCCTTACTAACATTAACTGTATTGCTACCAGATGCCCCTGCTTAGGCCTGGTACTTGCCTTTTAAGTGCCTACATGAAGCTAGAAAACAATGGAGTTTTATTGTTTAAGCTGTACTCAACACAAGTAGGCTCCGTCAAGGGAGCTGAGCAATACTATACCATGTTTTTATAAAAAATAAGAAAGAAATCTTGCATCTCTGACAGCAGGATGCAGTAGTGATCCTTCCTTCTCCCCACAATGATTTCAAGGCTTGGAAAAAGACTGATGCATCCAAGAAGTTCGACACATTCCAAGACAGCGCAATACATCACCACCTCACTGCCTTTTTCCTCCTTGGTCAGCAGCCACTCTCTGCACTTGTTCGGTAGGTGTATCACCTAAGGACCATATCCCTGACAGAAATTTGAAATAATAATTCTGATCCAACCACACCTTTTGAGTCTGATTTCTTAGTGAGCTCCCAGGTCTACGAAGTCTCCAACCTCTGAGAAAGCAAATCTCACTGTTTGCACTGTGTTCAGCCAAGTTTAATCCTATTATTTTCTATAGGATGGGAGATTTAGCCCCTGCTAGATTTACTGTCTCATAAAAAAATGAGAGAGACCAGCCTTGCTCACTTATTTCCTTCTTCCTTCCTCTCACCTGGCCAGTTTCACCACCCAACCTGACAGTGATTAGTTAAAACTTTCCACTTTTAACTCCTCTGTTGTATCCTGATTTCTTTCAGACATTATTGAAAACTCTGACGTGTTAGTGGCAATCTGTCCTGGCTCATGGGATGTTTCAAACCCTGTTACAGCAGGGTACTCAGGCAATAGCTCACGTAGTGACTCAGAGTATATGGAGGCAGTTACTGTTTAATAGCTGCTTTTTTCTTAGCAGGAATCAGACTTCTGGATGATGATGAACTTCTGTTCAGCACATTGAGAGACAGTAACTTTATTACTGTAATATTGGAAATTCTTTGAGTATAATATTTGTGATTAATTAAGAAGTAATTCCATTTTTTTTCCTGAAAGAACTAGAGTAATGATTTTCTGAAGATACCTATCTTAGAAATTAATATGGATTTACCATTTGACTAAGTACTAGCTGAGTAAAAATAATTACGAGCATTCAGTGCTTAGTATTAAATGATATGAGCTTGCTGCCATCTGTGTCCTATTTGAAGCCTTAGCATCTTTTAATCCCAAAGGAGGACTAAGCATTACTAAGTAAGTAAACAAGCATTACAGGAAATGGGAGAAGGGGAGCAATGAGAGCCATCCTTTTAACCGCAAAACAAAGTCACATGTTACAACTGTCATCATGGTGCCCTAAGGCCCCCACACTGAGCAGGCTCATTGTATGGTTTATTGGCCTGCTATCTCAGATAAAGTAACAGCAGGATCTGAAGAGCTAGCTTATTTGCCTCTGCTTCTTAATTTTGATAGGTGCATTTTTAGACTCTGTACTCTTTGTCACTTCTCAAAACATCCATATTCTAGATGCAAACAGTGAGCAATGAGCAGGCTTATTAACTCAACACTTCCCACGGCTACAGACTGAAGGCTTGGATCAGTGCTCAAGTGCCTCAGTGTAACACCCTGACTCAAGTGCTAGTCAAGTACATCAGTGTCATAAAACAGGCAGGGACATTTCAGGGTTCAAAAGTGAGGGAGTTCCTGCAGTGCAATATGTTACTTTCCGCATGTCAGTGGCACCAGATGCTCTCAGCCTGTCCCGTGTATGAGGAAAAAATGTGTTCATTGACATGTCAGAAAAAAAAAAGATTTAAGATAATGCATTTCTGCCATTTGTTTGCGAGTACATGTGCAGTTGAGCCCCCAGCCCCAGCAAAAACCCAACAGTAACGTGATTATCTGCCTGAACCCTGGGCTGAACCACAGCAGCCAGCTCAGACTGGAATCCTGAAAGAAGCAGGAGACTGTCAGGGTGTCTGTAAATTTAACTTCTTACATTGCAAGTGAGAAACACTATTCTACTGAGAACTTACTTTACAGTCACAGCGTCAGCACTACAGCTAAGAAAGGCATATTGTCTCTTCTGGAAGAGTTGAGAATTTTCAGTTTTACATTTAGTATATAAAAAGCAACCCATGCATGGCTGCTGCTGTGCTGTTTTACTCACTGCGCACAAAGCTGGTTGGTATGTCCTAGTGAGCAGGAGAAGCGAGCTGATCTCCACATTCTCTGAATCCCACAAAACAGCTGATTCACCACTCCAAGGCCCGGTGCATATTCTTGATCAGCAACTGAGTCACTCTGAAATCCTGGATCAGCAAGTGAAACAGTGTGGCTCCGATCCAAGAAAGTGTGTGTTTGCCTGCTCAAGGTCAGGGAGCTGTTTGGATACTCGAGGTACATGCTTTGCTGTCTTTAGCCCTTCGTGGGTTGGAACACTGTGATAACACCAAAAGAAAAAAAAAAATCACTCATGAAGTAGGATTGCCAAGCGAAAGTCAGGCTACATAGATCTCATATCTGTTCTAGAACTCTGAAGTTAGTTGTATTAAAGTTTTACGACAACAGAAAGTGTGTATTTCATACACATTTCCCACAAAACAAACCAATCAATCAACTGAAAAGCATCATTAGCAGTTCCCTGACCCCTACAGACACAACCCTTGAATCTATAAAACCTCCATACAGTGAGGACAGCCACTTTGTTCAGACAGCATTGCCAGAAGGGTAAGAAGCCAAACAGATAGAAACCATCAAAGAGTCCCAAAGCCCTTTGAGAAAACTGATGTTGGCAGTGGTGCTGGTGACACTGGCAAAGCAATCCAAATACTTCCATAAGACTTTAACTTGCTTCCAGAGACCTTGTGGAAGAAATAAACTTCAGCCCAAACAGGGCAAGAGCACTCCATTGTGGGGGCAGAGCGAGGGCTCCAAGGAAAAGAAATTGTTGTGCTGGACCTTGAGAAGAATGTTTGGGTGAATACGTTGTTTTTCCTCACTACCTTGTCTGTGGTACTTATGAAAACAGCGTACAGCTCATTGCACATAGAACACTTTTACAATACCTCTTAACTAGTAAGAAATCCAGATTGCTCTGCACAACCCAAAACTACTACAGCTGTCTCAGGTTGCAGCCACTGGATGTCACTACTGATCCATTTCAGAGCACCAGCAGATTTTTATGAGAGCAGAACAAAAACCCTTCTAATTTGGACAGAATTTAATATTACTTTGTATACTAATGTTGTTCATGAGAACTTGTTAGCTCATTTTATTAAGTCAGCATAGCACACCTGTCACCATGTGTATGAGCACAGGGCAGCACATGCACAAGAATGTTTCCTTGCATTGCCAGCTTCTTAGAGGGGAAGAAACTTTTTAAGCAATGACACCATATAAAAGTCAGCATGGAAATGCCAAGGTCAGCATAGAGCAGGAGCATGTCCAGGCTCATAGGCTGGAGGTCCTCATGTGTGGGGGTTTTCTGGGAGCTAAGGACCAGCTGATCATCACCCCATCTTTTTCTACTAAAAAACAATTCAGATCTACTTACTTTCTTGGGGATGAAAGATCGATCCTATGTATTATAAATTTTAGAAAGCAGTAGAAAGAAAAATCAATAAGGATCAATTCTCACTAGAGCACCTCCATCACACTGGACAATTACATAGACAACAAAGGAGAGGAAGGTCCACTTCAGAAGGCTTGTGGCAAGGAGGTAATGGAGATGGGAGGATGAAAAGATCTTTACCTGTGATATTTCTGCTCTGCTGGCATCCCCACAGACAAGAGGGAAGGAGATCTGACAGGAACAGATGAAATAAGGCAACAGGGAGGGAAAAAAACATCAAGATTTGGATGAGACTGGGGGTTGATAGCGAGAGAGGAAAAGTAAAGGAACTGCTGGAAAGAAAAAAAAGAAATCACAGAAAACATCATGAAATCAGGAATCTTGAAATCTGGCCATACTTCCCATCAGGCCAGACCGTACGCATTTATACACACTCTGATGAGCACTCCTGTGCCACCTGAGTCCCATCCCATATCAAGACTCCTAGCACTTCCCAGAAGAAAGCTCTCTTACCCATTACGTACAACCTCACTGCACTTTCATCATCCGAGCTGAAAATTTGTTAGATTTCTGCCTCAAGCTGAAAGTTAAAAAAAAAAAAAAAAAAAAAAAAAAGGAGGGGAGAAGGGCAGACACAAACTATGAATCTGTTTTTAAGAAAAGTTTAGAGAAGTCACATATACACTCACCAGAGACTTCTAGAAATTGATTGGACTCATCCAAAATATATCCCTTATGATCAAGCAGGGGTCCCCAAGCCATTTATGTGCCAGCTTCAAATGCTGCAGTGAGTAAATGTGAGCACGAGGCAAGAGCTGAGGTGAGAAGGGAAAAGCTGACACAAGGATTTGGGTGAGGCTGAGTCTTTATGGGAAGGTGAGAACCTGGGATGAGATGGGCTTGGGAACTGGTCCTAAGTTGGAAGCCGAGGAGATCTTCAAGCCTGAGTGACATCCTAGGAAGAGAGAGAAGAGCACCTGCCTGGTTAGGGGGATGAAGAATTGATTTTATGCATAAGATGGAATTAAGTTGCTGTAGGCAACCCAAAATCATCACCTTTTAACTCTTCCTTGTCTTCTTGAAGTGCTTTGTGTGCCATTTTTGGAGTACTTTGAACCAGATTAGAGTGGGTGGTGTTCACAGTAGTCTGGTTGTTTTTAGCAGCAGAGCTTTGGGTCCTTGAACTACACTGTAGGCTCTGAAGGAGCAGAGCATGGCCTTAGAGCATCCTCACCCAGCCCAGGACACCAAACTGGTATGGATTTCATCAACTTCATGAACCGCCTTCAGTGATATACCCAGATAAATACAGTGGAGATGAGCTCCAAGCTATCTAACAGAGCTGGGGATCTAGCAGGACTGAGCCAGGGCTCTCCCCACCACCAGGCTCAGCAGCTCTCTGAGCTCACTGGAAACCTGAGAAACTTGTCTGATTTCTGCTTGGAGGTTCATTTTTATTTAATCAGCCTGACATTCTGACAAGGGAAAAATTTTCCCACTCTGAACTTCCAAACCAGTTTTAGTGAAAGTTAATGGACAACACAAGGAGGTCTTCTGCACAGCTCCTTTTTGCCTCCTCTTTCCTTACATGCAGAGACATTAATGCTGTGAGGAAGTGACATTACATGCAGAGCTACATCGGCATCATGGGACAAAACAGGTACTTCAGTTACTCAAACAGAATTTGCTCAGGAAAGAGTCACATGGGATCTGTCCCACATTCAGCCTGAACTAGTGATTGGCAACATCGCCCATGGCAGAGGTTTGGAGCTCAGTGATCACTAAGGTCCCTTTCAACCAAAGCCATTCTATCAATCTATCAGATGGAAGGGATGAACAAAAGGGAAACAAAAAGAGCAAAAACCAGAAAACCCAGAAGACACAATGGTCAGAGATGCACCATTTGACCACTGTGCCTTCTCAGCCTGAGAAAGCCATTGCACCTCAGTCCCACTGCAATCAGTGGCTGTAGGTGCTGGAAGCTTTTTAATAGAGAAGTAAACAATGTGAGTGAATGGATGCTGGAACCACAGCCAGCAGCCCTTATGCCGTGCCAACACATCCTCCAGCTCTGCAAGTAGTCCCATTGGTTTCAATAGGATTACTTGCAGGGTAAAGCCACTCAGCCTGAGGCAGGGAATCTGATCCCTTGTTTTCAGCTGAAGATGTAAACTCTGGGACAAAGATCATTTTGATTTCACAGAGGCTCAGCCTGGCTTTTGCTCAAGCCAGAGGGAAAGGTGACCGTTCTGTAAAGCAGCATATTGCCAAAAAGCCACGTATCAGTCTAAAAAGGAGATATAACAGCAAGCTTAAATCGTATTTTCATCAGCCTCATTTCAGAGTCACACTATAGATTAGATTGGTAAAGACAAATTTTCCCAGCAGGAAAGCAAAGAGCTCTCCACGAGGCATTGGCAGAACCCCTCCTTCACCTCCTGAGCACATAGCATCCACTGCATGCTCCCCTCCTTTCCTGGAAGCATTGCTTTGTCCCGTGGAAACTTGAGTATGTAGGATAAGATGTAAAGAACTCTCACCGTCTTTTTTTATGAGAGTTGTAAGAGATGCCAGATGATTATCTGAGGCCTTCCCAACAAACCCACAGCTTCAGGAGTATGCATGGAGGCTGGCAAGATAGGGAAATCCTGTGGCCAAAAAAACTTCTGGAGAGAGCAGTTTCTCCTCCCACTTGCAGAGACCACACTTAAATATTTGTGGTATCACAAATATGCTCTTCTAGTGTGTGCACTAATAGGTCTCTGGAACACATCTGGTGTTGGTGGTCCCAGACCCTGAGGCTTGGAGCAAGGTAAGGAGTGTCTGTGCATGCGCTGAGGGTGTGGGGCTCAGTGCTGCATGGTTGGATCCCATCCTGATGCCTGGGGTTAGAAAGTGCAGCTTTCTATTGCTAACCTTGATTACTATAGATTAAGTATGATATATAGTGAGGATAAGATGCTACCATGGGGAGAAAACAAAACAGACTGCTAGAGGCTGATAGGTTGTATGGCCACTTACATATGCATGAAACCAATAGAACATTCTCAAAATTTATGATAAAATCATAACTGATAATGCCCTGCTTTCCCTCAAAATGCAGTGATTTTATTCTAACTGCATACCCTAAGAAGCAGTGTGAAGTCTTAGTTCCCCTCTTCAGGGGTATTCAGTTTCTTTCTGTGGAGAAGAATACTTCTGTTTCCCCACACCCTCGCTCTCTCTCTCATGCTGCTTGTGGCTTTAGACAAGTGCCTTCAGTCCCAAAAGCTGAGGTCCTTCCCAAGGAACTAAAAGCAAAGGAAGTGATGGGCTTCCCCTGTGCAGCGTAGGAAGATTTTAATGATTGCTTTCTTGTAAAAAATGTAAGCGGATTGCTGTGCCATGAGTATGAGAGCAGAAGTGATTACTCTTTAGATAAGTGTTAGGAGGTAGGAAAGAGCACTGCAATAACAACCTACCTCATCAGCAAGAGCTCTGAAATGTGGGAACTGTGACCAAACAAGAGCAAACCTGAGTCACAGGAATACTTTGTGTTTATGGGGCAGCTTTCACCAGAGAACGCGAGTGCTTTACCAACTCAGAAAGCCAGAGGTAAACAGACAAGCTGACCCAGTGGTATAACGTAACCAAGCAGTCCATGAGCTGAAGTCAGGGTTTGGCCCTACTGCTGGACTTCTACATCTCTATTCTCTCACAAAGGGAGATTGAACCCCACTCAATAGATGGGTAACCAATGCACAGCAATCCTGAGGACTTTGGACAAAGTCAGAAACTGAGAATATTAATGAAAAAAGACCCAAGAGTTCTAACCCCAAGGAAAACTTAATTTGGCATGAGCAGCTGCTTGATCTTAGGGCTTCTGCACGAGCAGGGAGTAGTTTGCTTAATGAAATAATATCTCAGGCACACATGAAGAGCAATTACTTGCTCTCCTATAAACCCTCATGTATTCATCTAGAAAAAATGCTCATGACTCAGTCATCTGGGATGGTTCAAGCTGCTCACCCTGCAGCAGGAGGCGTAGGCATGGCAATGGTGAAGTTAAAAAGGAAGACACATGACCTCAATTACTCACAGGGAGTCAAATTATGATCTCAGATACAGCGGTATAAATCCAGAGTCATTCCCCCTGAAGTAATTGGCATGATGCTGTATTTCTGTAACATACGTGAAATCAGAATGCAGTCTACAATCTAAATATGTCTATGGAGCTCAATGCAGAGAGGCTATGCACTCCAGCTACGCATTATTAGTTACGGGGGAAAATAAGGTTGGAATACGTAAAAGGTAGGAAAATATACTGAGTTTCCCTGTAGCAAGAGCAACATTTTATTACCTAATTTTGACAGTGTACTTGATAGCAATTTCACTTTTTGTAAATCAGATTTCTTTCTGTAAACGGAGTAAGTAACTGCTCTACAGAAAGATTTCATAAGGGAATATCTGGTTGAACTCTTATCTTTAGTTCCTCGTTTTTGCTTCAGATATCATAACTGATGGGAAAAGAGAGGAAAAGGGAAAAGAGAGGAAAATTAGGAACGCAGGGATGTACAGCTAGAGGATGACTACCACCATGGACCTAGAGTTAGAGACACCACAAGTTCCAGGGAAGGAATGATTAATGTAACAACTCCAATGAACCATCCCGGTGGGACATCAGAAATTGTGTGAAACTGTTTGTATCAGTGCAGAACAAAGGGCTGAGGGCTCTAAAGTCAGGAGAGGGGATGCAGCACCACAGGAGAGCTAACTGTTATAAATAGAACCTCCGTTTGTCACTTCTGAGCTTTCAATAACTGCAATATTCCCAACCTTCAGGTTCCAGCAACTTAGAACTGATAAAGAGGAGTTTGTCCTGTATAAATGTATAGATACAAACATACATAGATATATGAATATTATGAATGTATGTATTAATGTTTTCCAATCCTCCAGAGGCAGTCCAAACAGCCATTATATTAAACTACAACTAAACCACACCAGTGTGTGCAAAGGGATGGGCCCAACAAGCTGCAGGTGTGCAGGAGAGCTGTCCCTTGGCAGCCTGGAACATCACACACCTCCCCACACACACAGCAGTGCTTTGCAGGCATATCTCATGGCTCCTGGCTTGGCTTCCAGTCATTAGCCAACTCAGATTCTTTCCTGAAAAGTGTTGGCACATGCATTGGATAGAGTTTCTAAGTATGCAGAAGACTGACACGGGCATCAGAGAAGTTACAAGTCTTGCAGACATAGGAAAGTGATCCTGCATTGCACTTATTAATGCAAAGTAGGTATGTTTGCATATGCAGAAAGCATAGATGTTACTGAAATATGTGATAGCATATGTGCTCTGGAGCACAAAGCAGGGTCCAGGGGTATCGTTATGGGAAACATCAGGGTAGGTCATTAAGAAGCTGTTTGCACTGGCACTGCTGAAGTTTTGGATGGAACCTCTGCCTCTTCTCAGACAGAAGCATTGTGACAACTTGAAGTGTTTTTGTGACAGATCCAAGAATAGTAAGCCCTTCTCAGCACAAAGTACAGCTGAGCTGACAGCTTACAGTCAATCAGTGTGTGAATGGGAGTCGTATAAATAATGGATATCCATATCAGCACCATTAAAACTCCTGCCACAGAGCTGCCACCTTTCAGGTTCTGCTGATAGAACAGCAGAACAGGTGAACTCACCCCTGCAGCACCCAAGCCCTTCTGGCTGAGCAGGGCACTGCTATGGCATCTCCAGGTCACAGCTGTGTCCTGCTCTGGTTTGGCGCCAACATTATGCACAGGCAAAAGCAGAAAATAACACCAAATACTGCAGTAATGCTGGAAACGTGGCTAAAGTAACAAGTACTTTTGAAGCCAAGTTGCCATATAGTTCTGTACAACTTGAGTTCAGGGATGGTTTTCCTTTCTTACTGAAATAACACATCTGTCCCATGTTACACATCTGCAGAACACAGTACTCATATTCAAGCAGGTACTGTGCACCAAGACAACAACTCCAACCTCCCACCGTAGAGCAATAAACCACTGCACTCCAGAGAGATAGCTTTGAGTTCTTTGGGAACAGAGTGTTAAAGGGGTGCCACCTGGTGTAATGCTAAAACACAAAGGAAAGCATGGCAATAACAGCAGGGTAACACCATCCAAGGCTGCAGCAAATAATGACAAGCACAAATGTAGCAGCTGTAGATGCAGAAACAAAGAAAATCTGCTCACCTTTAGGAGTTCTCAAGTATGCAGGGCCCTCTAGCAATAGAACCCAACCTCCACTGCAAACCCTTAAATGAGGTCTGGAAAGGGGTGGATCCTGGCTCCAGCCCTTCTGGTCACTCTGCTGCATTGCATGCACCTGAGCTCCTCTAGGTTGGCCCTGCCTTCCCACCAGGTGCTCAATCACTGCTTCAAGCCCTGACTTAGCATTTCTGCTACACGCTTGGCCATGCAAACAAATCATAATCAGGAATTTCCATAGGAGACATTCCCTTAGCCTGGTTGAATTGTTGTCAGCTTGTCACTGTGCTGATAGTGCTTGAAATGGGAAGGAACTGAAAAAATCATATGATCTGTTTCTACTTAAAAATTCCTGGGTGTAGGGGGTGCAGGATGGTTGAAATGCAGAAAGGGGGGAATAGTGCTGATCCCTGATTCTGTTATAGAGAAGCTGCCCCATGAGACTCATGGCAAAGGCTGCTGAGGGAGGTGGTGAAGTCACTGTCTCTAGAAACGTTTAAGGAATGTGGAGACATGGCACTGAGAACCATGGTTAGTGGGGATGGGTTAGGGTTGGACTTGGTGAACTTAGAGATCTTTTCCAACCTGAATGATTCTATGGTTCTATGCGTCCCAGTGCCTGCTGCACAACCCTGGAGGGAAATGTGTGGGGCACGTCATAGGATGAGCCTGGGGCTGGGTGCAGGGATGTGGAAGGAAGGGATGGTGTATCACCAGCTGCTTTGTGAGATGAACATCTGCAGAGAAAGCTTCCTCTCAAGCCTGGAACTCCATTGTAAAGTGACCGTTGACCCATTGGCCAACCAGCCACATCAGCATAGGTCACCAGAGCAGAGAGGAGCAGCCTGGCATGTGGCACACTCATGAGATGAGGATGACTGGGAACATCTAAAAGACCCTGAGAAGTTAAACTATCCCCTGTGAACTCTGAGAGCTTGCTGACAGCTGTGGGCGTACTGCTGGAAGACAGTCAAGCAGTATAAGACAGTCTTAACAAACAGGTGAGATGCTGGTCTTTAAGAACATTTAAGGAAAGGGGTTTTAGCTGATACATTTAATTGGGTATTTAATATGCCAGATCCAACAGGTGTAGGTAATTGACACATCAACTTGTGTAATCTTAAGACAGTTACTCCAGAGAGGGGAAATAGTGTCTATTAGCATAACCATCTCCTCACACATCCTCTCCTGTTTTTGCGTAACATCCGACATATTGTGAGTCCCTGCCAGCAAAATAAAACAATGATCCCAGCCCCGTGGGTCTGTTATTGTTGATTTATAAAACACTTACAGCTAGTGGTGTTAAATGTGCCCCTCCACTGTGAGAAACAATTATTGAACATACAGTGGTGCAAGACTGTGCTGTCGTTACTATGCGTAAGGGCATCTTCAAAATGTCTTTTTTTAGGCATTTCCACCACTTTACGGAAACCCATCTAGAAATAAACATAGCTGGTGTAATGTATGTAATGAATTTAATGTGCCGTTCTTCCACATTAAGAACAAATCTAGTAGGATGATTGAGCAAAGCCAATTGTCTCCAGGAAATTCCTTTATAATACATGATTGAATTATTGTTTTTCTATTAGGGCAGCCAAAACATTCAGTGTCCTTGACAATGTAGGATGTGTGCTGTAATTTTTTGCCACTAAGCTGGGCATACTGTATCTGGATACATGCCCAGCTATTTGAGCATTTCCATTTGAATGATTTATTCATTTTCCAGAGAAAGACTACAGAAGTTATACGAAACTCTGCAAATTTCTTTCAGATCATACAAAAGAGCTAGGTGCCTGGCTGCCAAAGGAATGAAATCTAAGGAATCCAGAGGCATTTGCAGCAAAGCTGAGATTTTCCTAATGGACACCTATAAGTTATGCTCGTGAAACTCCTAAAGCTTTTCTCAATAGAAACTGGGCACCTAGCTCCCTTTGCAAATCCTCATCTCAAGCCTGCATTCAAGTCCCTGAGTAAGTATCCTGACTGTTGGCCCTGCAGCTGCAACCACATATGCTATGAGAAGCTGCTGAATAGCGAATGTGAAAATTGGATTATTTATTCATGTCTAAATATGATCCTAGGAGCCTAACTTGAAATGCCTTTTAAAACCTAGAACCACTACTTCCACCCACTGAAACAGCACAAAATAAAGTGTTCTGCAAACTTCTCAGCTCATGGTGTGAAACTATTAATGCACTGATGTAACAGAAACAAACTGAGAAATTGTTGTTCCAAAGCGGTGATGTGGATGTTCCTCTTTCCCAACCCCCGTAAGCTGTTGTTGTGATACACAGGAGTAGGAAGCCAAATAATTTGCATGTTTTGGGTTGTCTTTTTTTTTTTTTTTTTTTTTTTTGCAGGACACTGTGTGTTTCAGAAACCTACCTGTGCTGTCTGTTTGGGTTTGCAGCAATAATCATTGCCTCACTTATTTTTTGGAAGTACAGTAGTGACTTAGAGATATCCTGGAAACCAGCACATAAGTAGTGACATAGCTATATGTGAGAGAAGTTTGGAATGAGAACTCCAGGTTTTTCAAACTGTAGCTTGGGAAAAGGTGCTGTATATTAGTGTCAAGTCCTAACATTGTCTACAAGTTCTCATGGCTCATTTCCTCTAGCACAGCTTTCTCCCTTCTAACTTCTTCATAGGGGAGGGCAAGTATTTTTCTTCTGTGAATAAAATATTTGCCCCACAAAAGTAGTCTGAGGTCAAATTAGTCATGTAGTTGCAGCTGAAAACTATTTCTGGCCTAACTTTACAGCCTGAAGAGGATATCCAGATCCCTTACCGAGCATTTAAGGCACTCAGCCAAGATGTGGGAGATGCAGGTTCAGCTCTCTCTGGAGAAAGACATTTGAATCCAGCCTCTAGGAGGTAACTATCATCAACATCTTGCTGTATAGGGAATGGTGGGATGAGAGCAAAAACACAAATTGTTCAGCAACTTGAAATTTGAGTAGCTTTGTGTCTCTCTTGAGCTGTGGGTCCTTTCTCAGCTCCTTTTCTCCAGGGAATGTGGATGGGTGACTGCTAGGACATTAAATCAGTGCATTAGAGGGGTAAAATTTGCTGAGTTTATTAATAACACATAGCAAAAAGCACCCAACTGGGTGCTTTCACCAGCTCTGTGCGTGGAAAACATGTGACCTCCTAGTGGTGATGTTTCACTGTGCATGCCTCATAGCCTTGCCCCTCAATTTTATCTGAAATCCAAAAGCTCACCAGGTTAACTCAAATTTTTGTGCAGGATCCTAAAACCAGCTGAGCATTTATCATCCTTGAGGAATCCAGCCCGTAGAGGTTTAATTAATTTTTTTCATACACACATAAACAGATTCAAGATGTTCTTGCTCAAGCAGGGGATAAAGGGTTCTCCCACTATCTCAGTTCTCAATCAGAAAGGCGGTCAGTTCCAATGTGCCAAGATTCTCCCGAAACCTTAATTGCCATCATCTGTGTTTACTAACGTAGGCTTACAAGCATCTTGAAAAACAAGGACAATACCCTTTTCCATCATGAACTCCAAAATCCAGACAATCCCAGGCTCGAGTTGCTTGTTAGATGTACCTGTAGCGTTGACTCCTCTGACAGGCCTGTAAACTCTTGACAGTCTTAAATAAGGAAAAATTATTGGTTTTAGGATTCAAAGAGGTAAAAAAATTCCACCCTTCCACCCTTTTCTGCCAAAGCCCAGGTATTTAAATTGTGTGTAATTGCAACTGGACTAAAACAAAATGAAACAAACCAAAACAAACTGAATGATTCAATTACCTGGGATCTCAGTCTTGTCATTGGGAATTTGGGTTAAAGATGGAAAAGAAGTTACATTTGAGAAAATTATTGATCCCAGTGCTTTTGCCTTGCCCTCAATCTTAGTGTCCTAAAGGGTTTGTGAAGTTGAGGATTAAATACTTTTCTGACTAATTCTGTTTGAATTCTTTGAGGGACAAGTAGATGCCTGCCTGTACAATCTAGGATAGCTGGCTTACACAGTCTCACTTATGCTCTAATCATCAATACAGGAATGCAGCTGTATTTCAAGCTGAAAACGTGTGCATCTAGTTGCTGATTTTCTGTTGTTCCTTTCTTTTCCCCTTCTAATTTGCATGCATATATGTCCGCTCCTCAGAGATACCCAATTGTATCAAAATTTCCTCCATTAAGTGATATCACAGAGTTATGTAATCTAGAATTCTTACTTCTGTGATCCTGCAGCTTGTTAAAGCATTCCTCTCTACTACTTTCCCTTGATATGCTAGTGAGGCATATGCTATCATTTCCTCTAAGGATTCTTTCAATTTCTTGGATGAATAAAATCTTCACACAGTGATCTTGCAACAGCACAGAAGCATCTGATTTACCAAGGATGCTAATGCAATTCCTTTTTATTAGCAAGAGGTGGGCACTGAGTGTTACTAAAACTTCGATGATTTTAAAGGCATTTAATTACTCCTCTAAACATTAATCTGTTTGTATTGGGTTTTTATTTTGTTTTGGTTTGTTTTATTTTTGTTTTTTTTTTTTTTGCTGAAATGCATCATCCACCCTTCACTGTGCTGACATCCACTGCTCATTCTCCATAAATGTTCACCAAGCGTTGATGAACATCTGTGGGTGGGATTTTTTCCACATGGAGGCTTTCAGTGACACACTTTCGTGCTTCATCCACATTTCCATGTCAGATTGCCCCTCTGCTGCCGTCACATGGCAACAAAATATAATGGAATATTGATGGGAAGGTTCAACCTCTACTGACATGCCACTATCATCCACCTCTGATATCATGGGCCAACATAATAAAACAGGAGGCATTACTTTTGGAGCACTCCAGAATTTTCCTGGGAATCTATAGTTTGTCAGCTTCCAGTTTGCACTCAGGCAGTGCAGAGGAAGCCATTCTCTTGACCAGGTGCTGGTCCTGCTGGCAAGGAACCTGGGGTACTGAGAGGTCAGGGAACAGCTGAAAGGAGTCTTTAGGAAAAGTAGATCCAGGAGAAGTGTATGTTTCCAGATGTGAGGAACCTCAGAATCTTTCATGCAGGATGAATTTAGATCCCAAGTTACCATTCTTTTGGCATGTTTTAATGTTCTAATATAAAATACCAGAATTTGGGATTCTCTGAAGCATGCAAATCTCTTTCCAGAGCAGACTGAGGAAAGAGCTCGTTCATAGATTGCTATTAATAAATGGCATTAGTAATATTTTTTATTTGCTTTATTAAGCAAAATAACATGAATTCTTTCCTCATAAACTCTAATAGGAACTCCTCCCTGCACAGTCCTCTGGCTGATGGGTATTGTAGGTCTAATTATTGGAACATGTTCTTTAAAGTGTTTTAGTGTCATGTATTTCTTTAATTGTATTATACCGTAAGCCTGCTCTAGAAATAACACTATTAAAGTTTCCATTCAAAACAAAGATCAGTCAAAGAGACAAGCAATTATTTCATTATCCTTAAGAAGCTCATAACATAATGAAAGGAATGTTAAAAATAAACGAAATGGGTGCACTTGATTGAAAGAATAGATCAGTCATAATGACTATTCTCAGAGAGTAAAAAATTAACCAGGATTAAGTTTTCGCAGTTTTGAATATATTATGGATTCTCTGTCTCTAACAATTAAATAGGGAAGGCTTTCTCCGACAATAAACTAAGAGTGAAGTTAGTAACAGCTGTATCTGAGTAGAAGCAAGGGTGAAGATTTTAAGCCGAAACTACAGTCTTGCAGAGCAGGAGGGGTTGGATAACATTCAGTTTGACCAAGCCCTCTAGAAGTCCTTAACCCAGAGGCAACCCAAGATGGTGAGCAGCAGCCTGAGGATGTTCTTGTTGTCTACCAGCAGGTCTCCAGCCTTCTAGGTGACACTGTAAAGACTTGAGAGTGAATTTGAGGTACAACTCAAGGGAAGGGCCATAGATTTTTTCAGCTTTTAATACTGGACCCTTTCATGAGGAGCAGGCTCCCCAAGGCAGCAGTCATGGCATTGAGCTGCTTGGAGTTCAAGAAGCAACAAGAAGCTCTGTCATATGGTCTGAAGTTTGGCCAGTCCTGGGTGGAGCCAGGAGTTGTCTCAATGATCCTTGTGATCCTCTTTCAACTCAGGACATTCAATGATCCTATGAAGTCAGGTATGAAAAGAAGAAGCAGTGTGGAAGGACATCAGAGAACTTCTAATATAACAGTCCTCCCAAGGAACTGCAGAAAGAATAATCAAGACAGATGGGATATCAAACACTGGAGGAGCTTTTCTCTCCCCTCAGTCATCTACCGAAGCCTAACTTGTGTGCACTGAAATGGGAAAGTCCAGCTGAGCCTTCTTTTGTTGCATACTAAATAGGCTATGGTACCTCACTGATGGGAAAGGCGATACAACAGGCATCAACTGAGCCTTAACTTCCAGGGATAAAATCCCACTTGGTGTTACTGCATCCCATGGTGCTATTGTTGGTTTAACCGGTTTGTCAGTCCATACAACCAGTTCATCCTGCTTTAGTTGTATGCATGAGTACTAATTAGGTTGTCTTGTGTACAGACAAAGCAGCTGACTACATATCATGCTTTCTTCCTGATCCTTTGCACTCTTTTTCTGCCTTTTCTTTCTCTAAAGGAGGCCTTGCTGTAAAAATTCTTTTCACGTGTTAAAACTGTTGTTTCTACAACTCAAAATAATATACGTTTTCGAAAGCTAAGTCACGTTTCTTTTAGTGAACACTAAACGTTGGCTGTAGCCAGCAGTAGACTCAGGATTTGGTAGTTAACCAGTAAAAATACTAAAACAGGCAAAGTCTGTCATCACATAAGAGACAGCTTTCAACTTTGCTAAATGTCTTTCTACTTACAAAGTTAATGGAAACCAGTCACAATGATAAAATCTGTGACTGTCTTAAATAGAAAGAATTCTTGGTCCTTTGTGGTAAAAAAAAGACTGGAATTTAAATTCTTGGGTTTTCCCTCCTCATTTTTAATTCCTTTCATTTGATTAAAGGACTTTTAAAAATGAACAGTCCAGCGCAGGAAGAAAAGAGAAATGTACACTCAGTGAGATAAAAAACCAACCATTTGAAAAAGGCCCAAACGTTGCAATTATGGGAAATCCAGCAGCCTTAAAACATGAGGACCAGAGCAGATAGAGAAAGTAAACAGAACCTTGGGCAAAACAGGGTGAACACAGGATTGTTACTGAAGTATGCCCGATAAAAACATGACAGGAGAAACCACCATGCAAACCACTTGTAGCTCAAGGATAAGAGCAGCTAACAGATAGAGACTGGAGCTGCAGATAACAACACGCAGAAACTTTCTGAGAGAAATCAAGGAGAAAAAATACTGGCAAATATTTACATAAAGAGAAATCTCAGAGATCCAGATGTGCCAGAAGGGCAACAGAAAGGAGATGAGAGAAAGAAACCTGGAGGCTGTGGAGTTCTGGACAAACAGCAAAGGAAGGAAAACTCAGCAGCTCTTTCTCCTTTCCTCCAACACCTCTGCCTGAGGAATGAAGCTCTGCTTGCATGGCAGCATAGCACTGCCTTTGCAGCCTTGCTGTAGGTGTTTTCTACTCTATAAAAGCCTATATCAGAATGATACGAATCATTTCCTGGAGGTTATGTTTCTCCATGAGTAAAACAAGGAACCTAGCCAGTTAGCTACTTGTTACCTGGCCTGTAAACCACACTGTTGAAGATCAGAGACATTAGTTCTAACACATCTCTGTAGGTTTGGGTTAGACTCAGGCTCCTTCTAGTTCTGTTATAAAGAGTCACTACCACAACAAATGAAAACAGAACTGCAAGCTGCTGCAGTGGTGATTGCTCCTGTTAGAAGAGCCTGAGGAGGCCAAACCATCATCCAAGAACTATGGATATAAACCTGTCAAAATGGCATTCACTAAACATGAAACTCATTCTTTCCCTTCCTCTTCTCAACTTAAAAAACTTTGTTTGCAATTTTGAGCAGAAATGTTAAAAATTATCTACTTGTGAGAAGGTTTGAAATCTACATATGAAAGTATAGCTGCAAATGGCCAGGTGCAGAAGAGGCATGCAGGCATCTGAGCTGCAACAGCTTTTAAATGATTCCTCTTAAACTTTTAAACTAAGCAATTCCAGTCAATTTGGAGCAGCATTGATAGTTTTTCTAGTTTTTTATAGTAACTGACGGTACATCATACTAAAAACAAAATATTTTTGCACCTGGGTTCTTTTATGATAGTATTTCTCCTGTGCAAAATTAAATGTCAGCAAAAGAAGAGTGACTCTAAAATGAAATTGTAAAGTAACGTATTATTATGCTGAGGAGGTAGTATGGTGATTTAATATGGTGACTAGTCACACCTGAGTAATTAAAGAGTTTGTTTTTAGAGGGAAGCGCTAAGTTTACTAAAGCAAAGGAGAAGTATTTTATTACAAATAGATTATCTTAGTGCTTTCACTCAACTCGGTGCAAACTTTCATGTGGAAACTGGGATTTGACAGAAGCATAGCTGGGAAAAAAAAAAAAAAAAAGAGAGAGAGAAAAAAAAAATGAAAGGAAAAACAAGTAAAAAGTTATCAAAGCAAGGTCCCTAAACACCAAGTGCTGTAGATGACATCCAGAGCAGACAAAGTTCTTCCTCTGCAGCTGTGGTCTGGGTTCTGCAGTAGGAGCCCAGCTTCTGGCTCTCCTTTCCATGTGGGCTGCTGCAGGCAAGGAGCTAGGAGCAGGATTAGGAAGGCTCCCACTTCTCCACACTGCCAGGAGTCAGGGTGCTAGCAAGGCTGTTTGATACCCATGGTCGTTTACAGGACTGGAGGGCTCAGTATGGCTCTTAAAATTCAACTCAACAAATGTACAGCAGGTGCTGAAAGAACACAAAACTATGCCATACTTCCTCACCACATCATCAGGAGCGTTTGGAAGGGAACTAATTTCTGGACTATCTGCAGATTCATAAACTCTTTCTCATGATGATGTCTTAAATGGAGTTCTGGGCTCTGCAGTGCAGGAGCCATTGTTTTTCTAACTAAAATGATAGATTTAAGCAGCACAAATCTTAATGAAAGTATTTGTGTATCTCAGTCCCATAAACAGCAGAAAAGCTGAATGTGTATGACTAGGCGAAGGAAAAGAGCACTCACTGCCTGTGCTACCTGCCTATCCCTCAACTTCCCATACTGAGATCCCTCAAATGAGCATTCAGACCACGAGGACAACATTCTTATAGAATATATATATAATTTTTCCTGAAAACAGGGTTCCCTGTAATTTCTGTAGCTTCCTTGTTTTCCTTCAGCACAGCGTCCCTTCAGTAGTGCTTTGCAAATTTCTTGCATCATTCTATTCATTAGATATAAGGGTGAAAAAGAGAATTAGGAATAAAGCAAAAATAAGGATCTGTTCCCAAAGCCAGTGAAAACAATGGGAGTCAGAGGAACTGGCATTGACCAAACATTTTACTTCCCTCAGGAGAGTAGAATGAGCCAAAGCTTCAGAGCTTGAAGATCCCAGTAATTCATTCAACACAACAAAACAGAAATTGACATTGCATTTAGGTTCTTACTCCTTGTTAATCGTGACTCTCACCTCATTTTAAATTTTAGTAGAAGAGTAACAGTCATCATTATTACATTAACTGAGCACAGCGAGATCTTTCATCTTTCCTATGAGATTTCAGGCTGACTACTGTACAGTTTCTGACTGCTGAAAGCTGAGGGTAACCCTTTAAAAGATACAATCTCTTTTTTTCCTCCCTAACTTTGGGAATTGCAAACAGAAAAGCCTGTGATGTAAAGACACACGCAGAAGGAAATGATCTGAGAGAGGAGCCTTTAATAAACTAAATAGGTTCAGCCTAATGTACGCTCATGTCTTCGTTAATTTAGTGGATGACTTTCAAAAGAGTGAGCCTCTCTTTCTCTGGTGCAGGCAAAGTGCAGCTAAACTCACCCCCTGCTGATGTGCTTTGGGTAAAATCATCCAGAAATCACTTAATCTGAAAGAAAAAATCCTCTTAGGTATTTTCCCAAAGACTCCTTGAATAGGCTCAGCGTAAGCAATCGTACATGGGAGAAAGCAGTTTAGCTGGAGATTTTCCTACAGCACAATTCCTGCGTTTCTACATTTCCCCTAGCCTGCAAACAGTGGATCTCTCCCCTCCAGCTCTGACAAGCTTTTTGGGGATGCTGGATGACATTTTAAAGCTGTTGTTTTGTCTGGGCACCTCACATGGAGCATCACGTCTGTCTGTGCCCCAAGTAGCGTGCAGATGGAATTCAGACTCCATAAATCAAGTCAGAGAAACCTCAGGAGATAAATCTGTCACATGGGGTCACATCAGTGAAAAAACAGAACAGTTCTTCAGAAGCGGGCACGTCTCAGCCCGTTGGTGCCAAAACACTGCTCATTAGGATATGACTGAATGGCAAGAACATCTCTGTTTCCATCCTGTCTGTTTCACAGCACTCATTCATCAACACAGAGCCTCCACGTGCCAACTGACAGCATCCACAGTGAGCAGGGAAAGACAGAGTGACCAAACTCTGCAGCCCAATGGCTCACCCTGCCTGCTGCAAAGGATGGGCAGAGGCTGCAGGAGACAACTCTGAGCTGTCAAAAACTCAGGTTAAATAAAAAAAAAAGTACACATATTGTCGATAATAACCCACATCACCTTGGCTGAGAACAGTTTAATGCAAATGAGCAGTTGCTCAAATTTCTTCTTTTGGGGGCGGAGAAACTACTCAAGTCCTGGGAAATAGCTGCCCTTCCATCTTACTGGCCCTAGGATAACTGTTGGTTCGATTCAGAGGTTGTGATCATGGAGCTTCCATTCACGAGTGCTGTGTCATGGGGAGATTCCTCCAGATAGGGCACTTCAATGTCCTTGTTCTACTTTGTGCATACAAAAGAATTCACAAGAATCCACAAGAATTACCTTAACATGACCTTATATCTCCCTGGTGATCCAACTGCTGTGAACTTGTTGCTGAACACAACTCTTGCTGCAACCTACTTCTTTTCAGGGAGCCTGCTATCGGCCATGGATTTCAACTTCCCAGTTAGCAAATTCACATATTTTTTTCCCTGAGGCTGTTTAAAATGATTGAAAGGAGCCACATTTCAGTATTGCTTATCCATGCAGCTTGCAACTAGCATTACAACTTTGCTTTGTTGTTTTCATTGGACGCTTGACCTCTGCATTTGTAGGCTTACAACACTTCTTTCTTGACCGCCATGATCTTTCTTCTGGTTTCTTACTTTGTTAATGTAACCAAAAATGGTTTAACTATAGTACTTGCCATCAATGAACTAAAAATACTTTCCTGTGTAATGCACACACAGAACTGCCACTCATACACAGTCCTTGTTAGATGGCAGAAAGGGAAAGCTCTTTGGCCTGATCTGATACAGTAACGTGCATGAGTTTATTTCAATTTTTGGACAGTTACACCATATTGGGAAAGACTTCGTACCCTTAGTGGCTTATTTGCCACTGAAGACTCCACATCTGCTGACAGCATTATGAGTGCCGTGGATTGGCAAGTTGGTGTTACGCTTCAGTAGTGAAGGACGGGATATAATTCCTCCTCTTCAAGTCTGTGAATGATGTTGCTGATCCACATCCATTAATGTTTTTTTGCTACCATCCTCCAGCAATGTGGGAAAACAAAAGACTATTCATATCAACAAGAAATCTGGAAAAAAATACAAAAAAAAACACAAAAAGAGGGTTTCATAATCAAAGAAATGTTTCTGTTCTTATACAGCATAGAGCTGCAACAAAAAATATATATGATTCCCCAGTAATAGTCTAAAAAACAATATCAATATACACAGGAATCGTCTACATGTCATTGTAACTGCATGATGCAATTGAAAAGAAAACTTCAAGAACACACTGAGAAAAACTCTAATTTTAGGCACAGAGAGCTTGCGTTCACACTGCCACATGATGGATGCATAATAGTTTGCTCCAGACAACCAACCTTAAAATATCTTAGACCTTATTGTGTTATTGGTGTTTATAGTTTGTACTGCAGTTAAGCCTAAAAGCCCTAGGGCCTCAATTGTGCTGTGGATGGCATAAACAGCAAAAAGACAGTCCTCATCCTGTAGATACTGCAGTCTAAATGAAACCTTGTCTGTCTCCTTCCCTCCAGTCTAGAGCTTTTGCTCTCCCTATCTTAGATCTCCAGTGCATAACCTCTCTCAGGTAGGAACAGCATGCTGCTAGCATATCTGGATGGAGCTGGTTTTTGAATGGTTGTTGAAAGAACAACACGCTGAGAAGAGCTGTTCATCTCCTTTTTTATGAGAATGAACTCCAGCGGGTTTTGGGGATATTTACACCGGGATTGTTTTTTGGAACCCACAGAAATACAAATTGTAATAACTCACAAATTTTATTTTCTGTGCTGTTGTGTAATTCCATTGTAATTCTCTGGAATTCTATTGAAATTCTTCTTGCAGATGCCTCTGTCCTTCACTGGATCTTGCCAAGAATTGAATGTGGGATGATGAGGAGCCTTAATATGATAGAGGAACATGTCCATCAACACTATTGTGATTCTAAGCAACCAGATTCTTTTTCAATTCCTTTCTCAAAGGCTGTGGCACTGGATGAACTAACACTAGAGTCAAGCACAGCAGAAATTTACTTCCTTCTGATTCCATCTGACTAGCAAAATAACCTTTCCTCATTAATTTCCTGCTGTTATTTTTTAGAAATTAGAGGTTAGGTAAGAAGAAACTTAGTGCTATGGACTAGTAGGGTGTCTAATTTTTTTTTTATTTTATATTTTTTTCAGGCAGAACCACCTGGAAAATAGTTGATGTCAGCTGTGTCCTAGCATTTTAGATCAAAACTGTCTCTACCTTTCTTGCAACTCTCAGAGCACTCTGGGGCAAGTGATCTGACATGCCCACCATTCCCACTCTTCCAGGATCCTGCCCACTTTTGCTTTTCTTCCTGACCTTCTTCCAGCCACCCACAGTGTGCATGGTGTCTCCCACCAGACTCACCTGCAAGAAGGTTTCCCCCAGGTTGAATCTCACAATTCTACCACTTCCTGCCCAGGGCTGCAGGCCTCAGCTCCACCCTGAGTGTGAGCATCCTGACACGAGAATCATGGCTGATTCTGGTCTCTCTACAAGGGAGCAACCATTCCAGACACATGACAGAAGGATCCCGAGCTTGCAGACAGGACAAACAGGGCAGGAGTCCAGTGAAGAACTTCTGGTCCTTCATCAGCCCCGGGCTCTTGCTGAAGAAAACTGTTGAGGTCTATGAGCCTTCTCAGACCAACTTAATGTCCTAATCTCTCATGCCAAGGGATGTTACAGCAAAAAGCAGCTGATGCCTGCATGTTGCAGATGTTTTGAGTTTGGTAATCACTCACCAAGAAGATTAAGGATCAAGGGGTTAACCTCGAGTTGCATCTTCTTCGTCACAGCCCTGAGAGCCTTAAGAGCAGAGGGATGCAGCTGGAGCCCTGCAGATCCAGCTGTCAGTTCCCAGCTTGCAGCGTTGGTGTTCTGTTCCAGTCAGAGACCACAGTAAGGTTAATTCTCTGTTAAATATGTGATCCTGGGATGTCCTACCTAGAACCTAAAAAATCTAGGCATGAGAATGTCCACTTGCTAAATATAATCCAAAGCCAGCTGTGGTCTGGGTGCACATCTATTCCTCTGGATTATCTATAGCCTCTCTGCACCCTGTGTCAGACTCCACAGACTGGCCAGCCCCATGCCTCCAGCCTAATCCACAGGTCCAAATTCAGCTGCTAGTGCTGCTGGGCTTCTGCCCATGCCCAGTCATTTACTGAAGCAGCCTGCGAGTTGCTCAAACCCACAAGAGACAGCTCTGTTTCTCTACCCAATCCCATCATGATCAATTGTTCCCACCACTTAGTGATTTCTGCAGAACGTGTGCCAGTTTTATTTCCAAGAAAGCAACAACACCAACATTTTCCAATTATTCAGATAGGTTTTAGCTTGTCATCATCTTCCACTCACTAGGAGGAACTGTGCACCCTCGTCCTACCTCAGCTCACTGCTGTGCTGACGTGGGCTGCGTGAGGTTGCTCCCCATTGCAGCAGAAAGGAGCAGGATGCTGCTGCCCTGCCACGTGTGGCAAGCCGTGCTCCTCTGCATCTGGTTTCAAAACAAACCCTCCACAACAGGCCAATCTGTTAAACCTTTGAGAGCCTCATTTCCAGGTTTCAACAACATTCTCTTCAGAAGCGAGCACTTCATGGAGTTCATTTAAGGTTGTTGAAGCCACAACTTGCTGTCAGCACTATTTACCACTTCAGTGGCTCAGCTAAAGCCTCAGCTGCTGTGAGCCAGCTCAGCACTAATAGCAGAGCCCTCCTGATTTACATCAACCTCCGCCAAGCTGACAGCCATCCTCCACTGTTTCTCAGTAGCTGTCTGTGTACACATTTGTTGCAGACAGTACAAAAAGCAGATTTTCTCCTGCCATCCCTGCCTAGGCTCTGTGTTTGTGCCAGGGAAGCCAAGCACAGTGGATGCCCCATGTTGTGCAGTGAGCTGGGCCTTGCAGCCTGCTCCGGTGCATGCAGTACCTGAGGCTGTCTTTCAGGATCACATTTAGGATACTTCCTCATTAGTCTTGCTTCTTTTATGGGCTGTGATCACTTACATCACTGCAAGCCCCTCTCCTCCTTTGCTCATTAACTGGGCAGAAGGAACAGAGATCCCTTGTCCCAAGCATCACTTTGTAATTCTCCATACTTTTCCCAGGCAGAGCAGCTCAGCTCTCCAACAGTACAACAGTTTTTTTTACCAGGTTTTTTTCTTCGTGTCATTTCTACACATGCTCCTTTCTGACTTCTCCAAACCAAGACCCAAGTCTAAGGGCCCCAAGCCTTCTCAATCCCCTTCCAGTTACACAGAATAAAGCTATTGACATCTTTGACTTCACACCCTCTATCTTATCCCAGGCTTCTGCAACACTCAATGTCATCTCCTGATCCTATAGAAAACAAACCACTAGCTCCCCCAGCCAAAGACCCCAATGGCATCTGGTCCATCTGTTCCATGGCAAACTGGCAGCACAACAATTACTTCCAGTAAGCTGAGGAGCGGATGGTTTTTGTGAATAAAACCACTGCGCCTTCTGTCTTTTATTTCGATAGTAAATTTAATTTTATTATCTTTCCCCCAGCTTGCCACAGGATTGTGCTGAGGGCCCTCACAACTGAGTTGCAGCATGGGAGGTTTTGACCCTCCCTGTTACTAGGCTGATAAAATCCAGTTTGCACCTCCTGCAGAAGCCTGGCTCTCAACAATGAGCTGGGACCACATGCAGTGAGCCCCGGACATCCTATTTTGGGAGCTGCTCACAACATGCTGGCAGTGGCACAGTTCAGAGGGTGCTGGGAGCCTGGGGGCATCAGAACAGTGGCTCTGGTGAGGTTTTGAGTACCCTTCATGCCCTTGTTTGGAGCTGATAGCTTGCTGGGGAGCAATTACCATCTTTATCACGTTTTCAAGATATTTTTACTTTTCAAAGCATACTTTGAAAACAGAAATCTGAGGTTTGATTGTTATTGCATGCTTCCAGCAGCTAGAGAATTAAGAAAAGCCTTACATGTAGCATGAGGAAGGGGTGGGAGCTGGCAACAAGATATCACAGTTTGGCAAGAATCATAGAATCATCAAGGTTGGAAAAACCTCCAAAAACCATCTAGTCCAACAATCCACCTACCACCAGTATTGCCCACTAAAACCACATGGCATGAATATTGCAGAATCATAGAACTGTTTGTGTTGGAAGGGACCCTTAAAACCCATCAGTATAAGTACATATATATATCAGTATAAGTATGTATATGGCTTTCATTTATTGTGGCAGTGCTTGAAAAGTCCAACAGGCTGATGCACTGAGCTGCATTTCTTTTGTGTGTAAGAAAGAGAGTGACTAAACCTGCTGGAGAAGGTGGATAGCAGCTGTGTAGGAAGGAAAGGCATGGAATCACTTTGTTTTTTTGAGTCTTTTTAACCAGATTTCATTTATCTCTGCTGAGCCTTGCTATAGGCAGTGCACCTCCCTGTTTGCCAGAACCTTGGTTCTACATACAAAAAAACCCAGGCTTTTTCCACGTGGAGAAAACACTCCAGTTTCTACCTATTTCCAGTTTGGTACAACATTATTACACTAGGCACAAGAAGCTGCCAGGTGCTCCATCCCAGTGCCTGCCCCTGCCCCCCAGCACACAAGGCAGGCTTGGAGCAGCTTGTCCTGCAGCTCTGTGCCTGCCCAGGTCAGCCCCTGGTTTCCAAAAAGGCATTTCTTATCTTCCCACTGAGTTCTTTCTATAACAGGGAGAGATTTATTTCCATTTCTTCCTTTCAGGGGTCATGGAGAGACTCATAAGCATTCAGCTGAAAGAAATATATTTAATACATATTTGATTCTGACCAGGACAGCTTCTGTAGGAAAAACAATGGCAGACAACAAGCCCTAAGTTACCCAAAATAAGGGTGAAAGTCACAATCCAGTCAAAGAAAGGAAGATTTACTGACTCACCCCAAAGACCAGGGCCTGCTGAATACTCCAAAAGAAGGAATCTCCAGGTAGAGAACCTATCCTGCTTGCAGCCAGCCCTTAAATGAGGCTTAGGAAGGGGTGGAACCTGCTTTCACCTGTGCTCCCAGGGCTGGCTGTGTCCCCTCTCCAGGTGTTCAATCATTGGTTCAGGCTGTGACTTAGCAATTCCCATATAGCTTTACAGGTATCTATAATTATACTCACAATTACCTATCAACAGACTTGTGCTATGCTGAGATTACGTTCAGCAAAACTCAGGGCATGAACCATGTATCAAGTTGCTTTCTGTGAGCTCAAACACTTGTACTCCTAGTCTCACTTTTTACAAGCACTGAAAGAAGTTTGGATTTTACTTAAAATATGATTACTCCAATGTCTCAGTGTAACAGTAGTCTCTGGTATTCAATTTTGGAACCTTAGCCCATATCAGGGATGTGTCTGTAAAATATAACCCACCATGTTATTAGACTTTGAGCATTACATAGGTGTTTTTTTTCTACATTTGTGATGATCTCAGAAGAGAGGGTTCTACCAAATTATCCCTTCTGGCTGGATATTAGAAAAAACTTCTTCTCCAGATGAGTCATTGGGCACTGGAATGGGCTGCTCAGAGAGGTGGTAAAGTCACTGTCCCTGTAGGCGATGTGTAGATATGGTACTTAGTGACATGGGCAATATTGGTGGGGAGAATGGTTGGACTGGATGATCTTAGAGGTCTTTTCCCACCTAAATGAGACTGTGATTCTATAAATGACCAATTGGTGGTGGGCTATTGGCATCAACTGGTCTGAAAATAAGCTCCTGTTACCTACAAATATAACTGTTCTCTCCTTTTTCTTAATCTTTTCTTTGCTAACTCATCAAAGAGGAAGCAAGAGGTATTTGGCATTAAGAGACTCACCCAAGGTTACAGAGTGAGTCAGTAGTGGAGCCTAAATGATGTCCTGGAATCTCCTTCAACATATTTAGGAAGAAGCTTATGAATGTTAACATTCATCTGATGAATACAAGAACAATAATTTCATGAAGTAATGCAGTTGGCTTGAAAATGCTGAAGGATTTCTAAATCTATAAAACCCCTGTATAACCCTCCTCCTGCCTACTCTCTATTTAAAAGACAGCTGGTGAGAGGTTCCTAGAGACTTTGTCTCCACCAGAAGTCCACGTGGTGCTCTGCAGCGCCATGATGTCAGATCTTTCCCAACACCTTGGGAAGCACAGGGCAGGAGTGGAATATTACTGTACAGCCAAAGCCCCTCGAGGCTTCAGTTCCCACATGTTCTTAGCTCTCTCTCCACCACAGCACTGAATGCTGCTCCGAGTCCAGTGGAGTGGCCTGATTTTAGATATTCTCCTAAGAGTGACCCAAAGGACCAAATCTCATTTGAGAAGGAAGGTTTTCCTTCTCAAATCTATTGCTAGGAGCAATACACATCACTGACACTGCAAGTATTTCCTTTGAAGTATCACAAAAATGTGACCAAATGGCAAGATGTTCCTTTCCTGGTGCTCTACTCTCCTGGAAAGGTTTCATGTAACAATGCAACGACTTTCAGCAAGGACTATTTTGCCTAACTGGGATCTTTTCAATCTGGTGTGGTCTGTGCAGGGTGCTTTAATATTTTGACCTTCCTGGCTATTTGCCCACTGAGGATGTCTGCTAGGATAAAAGAAAAAGGTGAGATTATATTCTCCCCTCCTGGCATCCTAACACACTTTTATCTTTCTGTAATAATCCTGCTTATGGCAGATAGGTTTCTAAGGAAATGTTGTATGGTAGACATAGCCAAAAAAATTAGCTATAGGCAATAACTGCCTTGAAGGTGTTTTTCAGAA
This sequence comes from Oreortyx pictus, assembly GCA_036925125.1. NCBI lineage: Eukaryota > Metazoa > Chordata > Aves > Galliformes > Odontophoridae > Oreortyx > Oreortyx pictus. Next base: position 30,245,527 of record JAUPFR010000008.1, read on the forward strand.
GAAAAGTATTGCTTTTATTGAACTAAAAAAAAAAAAAAGCAACCTACTTTACTTGGTTTTGAAAAGGAGAAAGAAATCATTTCTGTGGAATAAAAACAGTTTCAGCTCAAATATTTTTATTTTATGCTGAAAAATTTCTAGATTCAGCCAGAAGAGATATATATCTTATTAACAGACCATCAGTGAAATCTCCTGGACATGGATAAGTAATAAAAGGATGGCACATGGCCCAAACAGTGTGCAATCTAAGCGATATTTAGGCATACTTCAAGCCTCAGCTACCACAGAAATTGATTCATGCTCCCTTTTATCTTTTTTATTGTATTTTATTTCTTATGTCTCCAGCCCACAGCTAAAGGATTACTGCAGATGGCTCAGGGCAGAGGAAGGAAAGGTGAGATTCAGTGGGCTCTGGCGGCTTCCTCCATCCAAGGTGTGTTCTTATGGGAACCCCAGTTCCAGGTCAAATCCTGATGGAGGGGATGGGACCTCCTGATCCCAAGGCTGACATTCTGGGATGCGGTTTTCCTTCTGCAAAGATGATGGGTTTGGATACAGATTCAGAACATAAACTTCCCCAGGACCTGGAAACATGAGTACGCTGCGTCTGGGTCGAGCCTCTCTCTGTTAAAAACCCACTGTCATTGCCTTCTGTTAAGTGGTGATCAATGCATGTTTTACAAACCACAGGGAACCATGCCGTTATCCAGCGCCTTTCACCAGCGGCTCTCAAAGTACCGCACAAACAAATAACCGAGTTTTACGATAACTTTGTATTGCTGCTTTCCTAGACAGTGGGAAGCTGACATCAAAGGGGCTTCCCACCACCGTACAGCAAAACTGCACAAACTTAGGGGCACAACGCAGGAGTCCTGATTCCAGCTCTGGTTTCATCTCTCAGGCAAAATTTGTTACTTCTCCACTTCCTTCTGGCAATTGGCCCAAGGTTCCTATTGCTGCTGGCCAGAGATAGGAACAGTCATTCACACACGCACACTTTTTATTCTCTTTAAAGGGAGCACATGAAATGAATAAACTTGAGCGAGCAGAAGAGATGCATGGGGAACTAGGGGAGCTCTTTACAAAGTGGCTGATCAAACACACACCAAAATCAGCAGATGTAGAAGGAGGGAGAAGCAAAGCAAACCCGTTTCACTGCTGTTTGGGTGCTGCCCTGAATTTCTGCCCTGCCATGGTGGATTGAGGTCCCAGGCTAAATAATTATCAACAACGCCTATTAATTAATAGCAGCAGTAGCCCTAGTGAAAAGTCTCAGGTCTCATACTCGCAATTCTAATCACTTCCCCAACCTACTTCTAAAATTAGAAACAAACAGGCCCCTTCTAAAAGCAATAAACAGCACTTTAATTGGACTGAAGCCTATAAATCTGTCAGCAGCTAGTTACTCCAACCCCATTGTGTGACCAGCTCCTTTGAAGCCCCTCCCTTGCCTTCCAACGCTGTGCAATGTGATGGGGCAGTGAGGTGTAGGGCTGGGGGGTGCTCCAGCTTGGGCAGGCATCATAGTGGGGCAGGAGGAGAAGTTCAGGCTGCAGACAGCTGCTGCATGTGGCCTGTGAGCACAGCAACAAAATCAAAGAATCACAGACCATCCCAAGTTGAAAGAAACCCATAAGGATCATTGAGTCTAACTCCTGACATGAGCTGGTGTACGGCACTTAGAAGATGCATCTCACATCGGGGCCATGGGAAATGCATATTAAAAGGCATTTTGTTTACCTAAGACTGCATGATCTCTTTTCTTTTTCTTTTTTTTTCTTTTTTGCCCCCCAAAGATTGTTTTAAAGAAAACCCCACCTGCTTTGAAATGATGCTGCATGTTAGTATCACAATGCAGCAGAATCCCTCCAGCAAATGGGTACTGATCAGCGCAGTTTCCTATGTAAAGGGAAAATAAAATCAACAGTTGCTATTTCAGATGTTTCAGATGGGGAAAGGGGCAGCCTTGTAGCAAAGGGCATGATTTGCAACTTACGGATTTTCTTCAGTTTGGTACAAATTGACCTGGTTCCTAACAGGGAATATGTGATGAGCAGAGGCATGTACCACTTGAGCCAGTGCAGTACCTCTGTGCTCATGTGGTCTGCTGAGACATATATGGCCTTCATGTGTTCTCCAGCAGAAGCCAGACTTCACCAGAGAGAAAATCAGCCAGGGGAGAGTAGGGATAGGATACATGGGTGAGCATGTTCCTTCCTCAGCCCCCAGTGAGACTAGGTTCAGATCAAGAAACAAAACTGCTCTCTTTAAAAAAAAGGTGTTCAGGAAGAGGGGGAAAAAGGAGACATTTTTAGTAAAACCTCAAGATCAAATAATGAAAACTTGCAGAGAGATGATATTGAGTAAAAAATACAAGATGATCACATTGCAAGAATAAGGCGAGGTAGCACACAGGAATCTTACAGACAGAGTTCCTGAAACTGTGAAAATAATCATAGAATCATAGAATTGCTTGAGCTGGAAGGGACATTTAAAGGCCAACTGGTCCAGCTCCCCTGCAATGGATACCTACAGCTCCATCGGGTGCTCATAGCCCCAACCAAACTGACCATGAATGTCTCCAGGGATGGGACATCCACCACCATCTGTCTGGAAAACCTGTGACAATGCTTCACTGCCCTTATTGTAAATATATACGTCTGTCAGCTTGTCCTTGCAGGGAAGTGTTCCATCCCTTGAGTCATTTCTGTGGCCCTCCTCTGGACCTGTGTGTTGTCCTTGTCGTCTTCCCTCTCCACTTGGCTCCATTAGGATCTGGGAGGTTTCTTGTCCTCAGCAGCAAAGGACATGCTCTTCCAAGCAGTGTGAGCATTCACATAAACAGGGTAATATGAGAGCAAATAAGAGCTGAGACATCAAGAACTGCCCAGTACCACCTCAAATAAATATCAAGAAACAACATTACGTACACATTAGAAAAGTATGTATATATGCACATATGCTCACTAAGGGTAAGTAATGCTCTCTCATAAGAAATTGCTGGCAGTCTTTCAGCAAGCTGTCCTCAGCTGCTAGTAACAAGCACATTTTGCTTTCTGGAGGTGTGTGGCACTGTGAATGCATTCAAGCCATTCCCGTGAAGGAATTGCTCTTAAAATCCTTTAGATGCCTTCATACCTGGATAAAGCATTAACACAAACTGCACACACTGAGTGTGGAGCAGGATAGCAAATCCCACCTCTTTAACAGCTGTGGTGGTGTCACCTCTAGAAATCGGGAACATGAAAGTCAAAGTCTGGCTTACATAATCTTGAGTTTTAAAAAATAGATCGTGCATTCAAGGTACTATGTGAAATCAAGTGTTTGAATCTGAAATTCTTGGTCTAGGGCTGTCACACGGTGAGAGATGGGACCACGTTTCTTTGTTCCCTCCCAGAGCTGCTCCCTGGCTGCAGCCGTGCTCCAGAAAGAAAAATAGCACTGCATTTCAGCAGTGTACCTGTGAAAACAGCTGATTCTCTGGACTGATAAAATGACCTTGTATTTATAAACAGAAGGGGGTTTCAGTTTTTCTGTTCCTATGAAAACAAACTGGAAGATTTCACCAGAAGTTGTTTTTTCTTCACTTTAATTAGCCAGGAAAGACAAGGAATGCCAAAGAGCAATTATAGAAAATATATACTGTGCTGATTAGGAATCTCCTTTCTGTAGCGTGAAGACAGCAGCTTAAAGTTCACATTAAACCACTCTCCCCCCTAATGAGATATGTTTTGTCCAACCCAGAAAGATACAATTAACTTGGGAAAGAACATAGCCTTTCTTGGGGGAAAAAGTACTTGGGGAGGGGAGGAAGAACTCATGTTAGAAGGCGAAGGGCTGATCCTGAAGGCTCTGGTCAGCTTGAAGCAAACTCGTGGCCTATGAGGACCAGCACATGTGGAATCCAACCAGAGGGCTGCTGTCTGTGGGCTAATAGCATGGCTGTCATCGTTTTGCTTTCTTCTCATAACATTAGCCATTGTCTCAGAGGCACTGTGCCCCCTCAGGACCCTCCTCAGCCTGGAGCGAGGTCAGGGGGAAAGGCCCGCACCCCAAATGGGGCACAGCAGGGCAGATGTGGACTGCAGGAAGTGCAGGCCAGAGGCAACGCAGAGCAGCCATTGCCATTGTTCTGCGGGGCCGCGCTCGCAATCTCCGCACGGTTGGGCTGTGGGAGCAGCTGGGAGCAATTACGGCACATGAAAAGAAGGGCACGGGATTAGGCAAGTGATGAAAAAGCAAGGGGACCGCTAGATTTATCACTGGCAGAGCAAGGCAGCCCCTCTCTGGAGCCGGCCCTATCCCGTGTCCCCGTCCTTGTTCCCAACCCCTGGGCAGGAGTTACAGAGCCAGGAGCTGCAGGAGAGGATCCAGTAGTGTGGATCAGCCCTGGGTAGTGAGGATCAGTCTCCCTTTGGGTCCCACCAAGAGGACAGAGTGAAGCCCATGGACAAATTTCATCTCTTCCTCTCTTTACATGGGCAAAAAAAAACAAAACAACAAAAACACAGATGAGGCACAAGCTTTGCGTTCTTCGTGAAATTTCTTCAGCTCTTCCATATAATCAGCATTGTAAAACAGCAGAAAAAAAAAATCCCTCGTAGCTTTCTTTTTTGCAAGGACCAAGGAGTACAAGAAAGGTTACTCAGAAGGTAAAGCATGTGTTTGCCATCTTAGCTCCTGATATGGAAACCATATGCTTAAATACACCACCAAACATACTCAATATAACACTCTTTTTTATTAAAGGTGGTTTTATAAAAGCTATCCACCTTCCATCCACCGGTGACTCCCAAAGAGGTCACATATTCCTCATTGCAACTATCAATATGTATTTGGGGTAAATTAAACTCCAAATAGACTGTTTCTGATTATTACTGCGAAGGGAGCAAGAGGCCATCTTATTTTCCCTCACTGATAAATTAAAAGAACTGTAATGGGTGATTTCTGCAACCTGTAAAAGGGCAGAACCATCTGCAACTCATTTAGTGTGGCCTTAAAGAAAATTTATTTGATTAATTTGGGTAGAGTATAGAAAGAATATAGATTTTAAAAAATAATAATAATAAAACCCTCTACTTCTTAAGAGGAAGAAGGGAAGAAGCAGCAGCAGAGGAAAATCTTGACCCAGAATTAACATTTGAGGGAACTGAAATATGCTTTATGTGTTATGAGAAATAATGGTTATAGAGGCTGCTGTCTTGGTCTTGAGAGAGCTGTGTTTTGCCCTGCCAGCTAGAAGACCCTGGTCTTCTGCTCTAACAGCACCCATATCATGCAGCTTCTTATCAAATAAATTGTTGTTTAATGCAGCACCTGATAGATACAGAGATGAAGAAGAATGGGGAGAAGGAAGGGGAAGAAAGGCTGGCAATTGTCCATCCTTCAAACCGGAGCTGCTGGTAGTGACCCTAACTTCACCACCTTTGTCTGCCCTGACAAGCAGGAAGTGGAGAAAAGATCAAAAGAAAGTGGAAATCAAAAGGATTAATACATTGAAATTCTTCTGTTTTGCCACAGGCTGTCACCCTAGCTCCACGCATGGCTCAGCCAGCTGGGTGTGCTCCATGGAAAGCAAGGGGAAACAGCTCTAAAATCTCAGAAGTTTTCTCCTCCTGAAATTTCATTGGCCTGCAGGTTACCCGCAATCTCTACTCCCCTGCTGACAATTTGGAGAATATTAAGAAGTAACGATAATAAATACTAATAGGTTAATCTCTGGAAGTCATGCCAAATTCTATGGGGCCAGGGTTTGCCAAAAGTGGTCTGTCTCAGATGTGGAGTATCTAATGACATCTTTACTGTTGCAGGGTGTGCACGTGGCAGGCGGGGATGTCATTTGCACTCTGACACAGGCTAAGTCACTTACAGCTATGGATCTCATCAGAGGCTTGCACTGGGCCCTGGCCAAACCTTGCTTAAATCAAAGGGAGGGTTTGCCTTATTGTCTCTGGGCTGCTTTTCACTCACTCTGGGAGGAGGCAGGAGGCAGGCAGAGCTCCAGCCCACTCAGCTGAAAAGTCTGGGTCTGATCTGCTGAAGGTATGAAGGATCTTTTCTTTGGCTTCAGTGAGCCATATACATGGGCAAGCCTAGTGCTCTGTGTGGTTATTTGTACTTGATGACCTCATAGTATCCCTTTTTCTTCTCTTCTGGATTATCTTAAAGATTTTGTTTTTCAGAGGTTGGAGTTCAAGGCCTCTGCTCAGAAATCCACAGGGAGACATGTTATGGTGTTCAGCCCCTCTACAACCAATGGACATGATATGTCTACACTGCTCCAAGGCTTTAGGACCAATGGAGCTGGGTGCCTGCAAGGTTCTGGATCTCCCTTACAAGCTGTGACTCATCCAACTTCATTCACTCACTGCTAGCACCAGCACTGGCACAAATCCCATGGGAAGCTCTCCATCACCCCAGGACTGACACACTACCTACCACGTGCCTCATCTCCCTCTGCTGAGCTCCTCATGAGTGGGTTGGACTGCATCCCCACAGTCACGTGGCTCGCTCCCCTTTGAAGATCTTGGACAAAATCACCCTTTCCAGGACAAGGAAACTGCTGGTTTTGTAGCTGGCAGCAGAAAGCACAGATGGACGTTTGCACTGTAAATAGGAAGAGAGGAAAAAGTGTGAATCTTTTCAGGAGGTTATGGAAACGAAGCAGAAAGAATTTCTGGAAAGCAATAATGCATGGGAAAATGGCAGAAACCTGAGAAATACTCATCCAGGTGTTTTATTGATAAACATTTATTTTTTTTTAATATTTCTTATAAAATATGTTGATTTTCCTCATTAAACAGTAGCTGAAGTGTAGCTGTTGTGCCTAATGTACTTACAACTGGAGCAACTCTTACTCTGCTAAGGTCAAATCCTCTCCATATATTTCTGACTTTGCTGTGATTTATGCAGAGAAAGATTTGATGATCCCATAGTGCACTTTGGCTATTTTTGCCACAGTGGAACGTCAGCCTCAGGCCTGCAAGTGCTCGAAGCATTCAGATACGTTTTTCATATGCAGACTGTTGGGCTTCATTTTGTCCCTTTATTCTGAGTTGGACACTTTTTGTCAAGCGACAAAAGGAATTCAGTTTGACTTAAGGGAAAATGGCCTTCATTTGGGAACTATATAATGTTGACCATGCGTATTATCGTGCAGGCTCCTGGCTGAGCAGCACAGACCTGTAAGATAATGCTGGTGCAAGTTTGTGCTATGGCATCATGCAGGGAAACCTTCTGGCTTGTTTTTTCAAGTAAGATTATTGATCTCTGCATCAACACTGTGACACAGTCAGGAAATGGTCCTTCCCCTTCTCCCCTCCCTCTTCATTTCTGTTGGCTTTATTCTGTTTTCTCCTAAGAGAGCTTTTAGTCAAATATCCCACATGCACACTCATCACTTGAATGGCTTAAAGCACAATACGTGGGCAAGTCTGGGCGCTGCAGTTAATATCTCTTGTTGCCTCTCTGTAGATTATCCTCTGTTACTGTAATTCGCAACTTCAGACGTTTGTGTATATGCTTTCCTTGTGAAAATGCAATATCATTACTAATTAAACAGGCTTTTAATAAGTTGGCTGATAGCTCCCCACAGCATCTAGGAATTAACCTCACCTGGGAGCAAGATGCTGGTTGAGGCTGAAGTGAAGCTTAGATATAGGCGGGGAAAGGAAAAGACATCAAAGAGCTCATCACCACCAAAACCTCATCCTCCACAAATTCTAGGTGTGGAAATGTTTCTCAGCCATGGGGATCCTCCCTCCATGGATTTCCAAATAGCTATAATCATCAGAATTCTCTCATTCACCTCCCCCTGGACCGATTATCTCATCCTTCTCATGTGAACTTGTTTTCTATGAGCAATACGTTTGTGGCCTCCACACTTTATTACCTTGATCCCCAAAATGCTTGATTTGTTTCAGATGGTGATAATTTAACAATGCAAGGCTTGGGGACTGTGTTTTCCTGGTGGTCTGCTTTCACCATCAAACAAGGTCCAAAATCTCCTCAGGGTTTGTTTCACATACCCAGCTCTCTTGGAGGCTACGGGTCAGTGCAGAATTTTCCTGGTAGCTGACCAGTGCTTGGAATTCATGCAGGCTTTGGGAATTCAGCATTCAGCAGTCTACAGTTATTTGTCCCACAGCTGAGAGCGCTTCTTAGCAGAAGGCACAGAATGAACAAAGAAATCACAAATTAGCCCCTATCTTGAGGAGACTTACATCAAAATCCAGATAGCAAAATCACTAATCCTTCTGGCTGTAACTTTTCAGATGTTGACAGAGCACGTATTCTGAGATACAGTCTGGATATACAGCTGAGATATGGTGATGATTTAATTCTGAAGCAGATAAGAAGGCAACATTTCAAGGGCTATAGAGGGAGTGCACCTCTCCCTGAGTGTATGACTCCCAAGTACTGTTAATACACCTTGAGTCTTTGTACTTGTTCCTTTTTTTTTCCCTTTCTTCCTTTTATTTTTTATTTTTTTTTTGTCCACACTTGTTAATAGCATGTTTGGAAACTTATTAAGCTTACAAATCAAGACTCAGGGTTAAAGGGAACCTTGTCTAAACATCTTAACATTTATAAAAAGATTATCGTTAAATATCTTGTAGAGAAATTCTGAACTGGTGCTGAATCTGGGAAAAAAAAGAAAAGGCAGAAAAAATGGCTAATGTGTCTACTTTTTAATTAAATGTAAATATAATTTGCGAGGCTTATGGGTTTTAAACAGAGAAAATTTACTCTGCATAATTTCCTTTCTGGTTAACCTTATAGACAGAAGTGTAAGTAGGGTTATTCAGAAGGATTTTGTAGCTATTAAGCCTGTTACCTCCTCTGGATCCTTCGTAGCAGATGACTTCAATGCATTCAAGATTTAACCTGGGGTTCCTAATTTACAATGACAACATAGAGATTTTAAGCATTAAAATGAGCATTGTTAAATGCCCTGGTTTACAGCTTGTTTGGGATGTCAGCAGATTTTTCATCTTTATTACTGCAGACAGATAGCAAGGCTCTTATCTGCACATACCTCATCGGAATGGCTCAAACACACAAAAGTGAATTCTTGGTTATTTTAATGTGACAAGTAAATATAAACCAGTTACAAATACAAAGGCAGGATAAATATGCCTGACAATACAGCAACGGCTAAATTACTGCCAGCTTAGTATTAAAAGTTCTGCAGTGGTTTCTGGTTCAAAGAGTCCCATAAAAATCAGAGTTAATTTAAAACTTAGCCATCCATGGGAATATTTCTCATTCACACAATACAAGCTTCTTTTGTACAGGTCTGTTTATATATTTCAGCTACAAAACAGTTTTCCTTTCAGTTCAGGCAAGTATCCATATTGAGTCCAGAAAAATAATTAAGCACAGGTATACAGCTTAGCTGTATACATTACTTAGGCATGTTCCCATTACTTGTCATTTCACCTGCTGCAACATTTGGAGCCAGTTAATTCTTATTTGAATAAAAAAATAATAATAATAAAAAAAAAACACAGGTATTTTATTTCTGACAATACTGTGATACCTGGTTATGATGGACTCAATAAAAAATTACTGATTTTCATTGGGATCATGGTCCAGCCAACATGGAGATTCCATGAGCATCAGATAGACTTAGAGGTCCTGACCCACCTATGGAAATCCATGGAAATGTCTCCCCTGATGTCACCAGAAGCATCACTGGGCAAGAGGAAGGAGGGCAGGCACACTGCCAGCAGTCTGGTGGTCCCTAACCCTGCAGAAGCACTGAACGAGACCAACTGCAAAGGATAATCACATTCATCTGCAAGGCTGCAGTGGCCCAGTGAACATGGGGAGCCCCGGCACCTCGGGGATAGAGGCTCCACAACAAAGAGGTTTGTCTGAATGCTGCTCCTCCGCTGACCGAAGAGATTCTGTGCCCAGCATTGAGAGAAACAGAAAATGCTTTCAGCAAATTGAGTGGGCAGAATGGCTGTTCCCAACCCATCTTCAGTCCCTCAATCACAGAACCGTTTGGTTGGAGGTGGATCTCTGAAGATCTCTACTCAGCTCCTGCTCAAAGCAGGGTCAGCACTGAGTTCAGGCTGGGTTGATCGTGGCGTTGCATCTGAGCCCTGAGAACCTCCAAGGATGGAGATTTCACAGCCTTTCTGTGTAACAGTTGTTGGCTGTTGCTATCTACTGCCCCAGCTTTTCCCAAAACCCTGCTGCTGCTCACGCACAGCTTCTCGCTCACCCTACAGAGCCAGAGCCCCGCAGAAGCCAAATAGTTCCCAAATAGGAACTGCTGGCCCTTCCCCTTCCCACACTAGAGAGACCTTTCCTGGCGCTCCGTCATACGGTTAACACATGCTGCCTCTGCCCTGCCAGCAAGCTGTGATCCAGAGTTCTGCTCCTGGCTCCGTCCCATTGCGGGGAAGGGGCTGGAGCATGGCCAGACCCCCCAGCCCACCTGCTGGGCTTCCTGCCCCCACCGCAGCTGGGATGGGGCAGGGGATATAGGCCTGGGCCTGGCCCCAGCACAGAGCAGGGTGCCACGCAGGTGTGTACCCGGAGTAGTGTTCCTTCATGGTGCACGTTTCACTGCTGCCTCTGTGCCCAGAGACAGGACGGAGCTGGCACGGCGTGAGTCAGAGATGGAGGAGGGAAAGTCTGGCAGGGAGGAATCTTTGCAGCTTTCTCACTAAACATCTCCTTCCCCTAACCTAAGGAAACGAGGCTCCAGCCAGTGGTTTTGGATGCTTTTCCCCAAAACCGGCTTCTTTCACAATGGGTTGCTTCCTCCTCCTTTGGGCCTCCATAGCCAGAGGGGGCTGAGAGGGCACCCTGCTCTGGGCTCCTTCCCCTATGGAGGAAGAGGAGACCTCCAGCTTGGGTTGCCTCGTGAAATAAAGCTCCTGCCAAGTGCTGTCTAGGACAGCGTGGCAGCTGGGAGGAAGAAGAGGAGGGTGCGGGAGATGAGGGCCAACTTTGATCTGGGTGTGGGAGAACTGTGGCTGGGCAGGGCCGATGGAACCGTGCCGAGATGAGACGGGCAGCGAGGGGAGTGGGGGTTGGGGGGGGGGGGGGGGGGGAGAGAGGGAGCCCCTGCAGCTGCTGGGAAGAGAGGGGAAGGTAAAAGGGACTGCGATACCGCCAGGCCCACGGGAGGCTCAATGGGTTGTCTCATTATTATGGTGAACAGAGAGAGCTCATGAGCTGGGAAAGATAGGAAGCTTTTATTTATATATTTTTTTTTAAAGAGCGCAGCCTCTAGGAGGGTATTTGCAGCTCGAATGCTTTTATTTTGTGCCAATTACTTATACAGGGTCTGCATTATTCCCATAATCAGTCTAAATGAAAGTCAAACATGAAAGATTCCTAACAATGAGCTAATTGGAATGCCATTACCATTTAGATTTAATAAGGTATTTGTAATAATAAACTTGCCTCAGTCTATAGAGTTGTCTTATTCCCGTTCAGATCTTGCAGGAGTGTAAGAGTTGACATTTGTCATTCATTCTGCAGGACGCTGGATATAACCTTCAAAACATTTTAGTCTTGCAGCGTTTAGTAAAGTGCTGGGGAAGGAAACAAAATCTATAGCCTGCTATTGTTCTGGCCATGCATAGCTCAAAGTTAACAGGAATTGTGTTAAAACTCAGCAGCAGATTATATCCCACATATCTTTCTTTATTTTCAGTCCAAACATCTTGCGGTTTAGAATGACTCACTCAGTGTCCTCTTATGTAGCTGCACTCATTATTTGCATTGAGGTCTTGCTGAGGAACGCCGGGCTGGTTCCAGCGCTACGAGGTACTACACAGGCACGCAGCACACGGGGGCTTTACCTTGCACAGCTTAAGATCTAAGCAATTATGTCAACCTGAATTCTATCTCGAAGCCAAAACATCCCATCTATGGAAGTAAAAGCTAATTAGAGCTCCCTGCAGATATGTTTTTGAGAACAGTTAAAAAGATCATGCCTCACCTTTACAGGCAAGCTTTTTCACCAAAAGCATATGTGGGCTTAAAGACCTGGCCAGGGAAGTTTTGTTAGACTATAGCTCATAGCAAGGCGTAATCTTTGCGGGTATTTCTTTTATTATAAAGTATAAAAGCGTGTTGTGAGCACTTTGGGAAAATTCCCCTAGAACAGAGTGAAAATGCAGAGGTCAAGCAGGTGTGTGTGTGTGTGTGTGTGTGTGTGTGTAAGAATCAGAAAGATAATAACATATCGGCCAAAAAGCCAACAAAGATACAAAGCAACACGGATGATGCAGAAAGCAGGATGCTGCAGGCATCATTTAAATCACCATATTGCTTCTCCCTTTCTCTTCTCTCCCCAGAAATCTACCAGTCTTTTCTCCTAAGGAAATCCAACAGGTGACCAAAGGGGCAACGTGATGCTTAATTCCTATTTTAACCAAGAAATGAATTTCTTAGTGGCATATCTCTGCATGCAGCCACATTACCTATCTGATAAACTGTGCTGCCATTAGCAGTGGATGAATTATGTCCTGCTGACACGCTGTGGTCCCAGCAGCTAGTCCTGAATGATCTGACTCAACAGAAAACTTTGCACAATAGCTCAAATAAATGTCAAATCGTTGGAAACTGGCAAAGATCATGGAAATTTGGAACGTTCCTTTTTGAGGACAGTATTTTAATACAGTCTGACACTGGGGAATCAGCTGAACGTTCGTAACATCCAGGAAATTCTGGGCACGGATGGTAAAATGACCAATGCTTTTATAAACCTACTTTTTCTCTCTGCAGTACTATACGTACTGCACTCCAAATTGTTTTTCAGAAACTTAGGCCAACAATCAATGGCCTTAAGTTAACCATATGCCTGAGCATTGTGTCGGATTGCTGGAGAAGGGCAAGAGAGCATGAAAATCAATAGCTTTTCTGGATGTTTTCACAGAAGACAGTTGGGCTGAGAGCTAAAACAAGAGCCTAAAATTCAGATTTTCTTCCTCTTCATGATCTGGTTAACCTACTTTGTCTTTTTTTCTGATTCTCTTTGCACATTAGAAAAACAAACGACGCTTGTTACTCGGATCACAGCAATGCTGCGAGGCTTAATTTTTTGAGAGGTGCTTTGGGATCCCTGTATGAAAAGTGCTATTAATATATATACATTCTTAGTAGTATTTAATTTACTTCCTTTACAATTCCTTTGAGCCGGCACATGTTGCCAAAAATGCAATATTCTCTGAGATGTCTTTTATTCTTATATCTGTCTGGAGTGCAGGACACATCCCAGCCTTATAAAGCATCCGATATTGATGTATCTGCACGAAGTGTATATATATAGCTAATAGGATCAGACACTATATTTTTTTTTTTTCCGCAGGAACCCAGACTTGCTCAGTGTACAAGATGGACGTGCTTAGCAAATGAGGCAGCTGTTCAATTTTTATTTTTATGCTCATTGTTTGCCGCACGGCCACATGTCTCGTAGAGTGCATACCATCTAACCTTTGTAGTGAATCAGACAGGGCTCCGCCATAACTCACTCGCTTGGACTCTCCAACTCCGCCTCACTCCCTGTTCAACATACATATGTGATCACGTAATCAGGGACCGGATCACAAGGAAGCTTTAACTTCATCAGTTCCAAGCTTCATTTTCCAGCGTTAGGTTTTCTTTACACTGGCATTTTTACCAAGAGTATGTAAGGATGCAAAAGCTTTGTAAGTAGCAACTAAATGACCCCTTGAAGGATCCTGTCATGTCATGCAGTGTTTGTTAAGCAGCAACGCTGTCCTGTAGGAACAAGGACACCTGTACCTGTGTGCCAGCCAGAATCTTTCCCCGTGTTACTGACAGAACTCAAGTACCTCCAGGGCCTCTCCTGTTTTTCTCCTCTGCATTGTGTCATGGAGCACACATCAAATGTGCTTTCATTAAGTTTCCTAATAAAGTCTGCAGCAGATCTGCCCATGCAATATGAGAACAACTCTTCAGTGTTTGATAGTAACAAGATAAGTCTATTCTCACTTGTGCTTCTCCCTGTTTTGGGAACTTGGATGGTAGAGGTGGGGAACATATAAATTTGCACAGCTTTTCATATTCACCAATTTTTGAAATAATCATTTATTTAGGAGTTCTCACCCATTTTACATACTGTGAAAATCAGATTATGTTCCTTGTTTCTGCCACCAGATCTGGTATAGATCCCTTTTATGCTAAAGAAGTTACACTGGCTCACACCTCAGCAATTGCATCTGTTCTGTAGTCTCTAAAGAGAACAATCCCAATAGCTTTTAGTAGACAACTAAGCAATCTGGGATTAGATTAGAAGAACAAAGAAACTGCAGTGCTGGGTGTAAAGCTCTCTACCTTCTGTATCTTCAAAGCTAAACACATACAAGGAGGTGCAAGCAAGCAGCAATTTACGCACAAGCAGAACAAAAGGCCAAGGGCTTAATCCTGCAAAGCTTTATGCACACTTATCTTTACACTCGTGATTAAGCCCAGTAATTTTGGTAGCACCTTGGCTCTGGGATCCCTCTGAGCATGCAATATTAGACTCTGGAATTAGCATGCAATATGTTGAACTGCTGCAGAGGACCAACTTATGGGGTGAGTAAAGTGTGCTGCAGAGGCTCAATGGCAGCAAACTGCGGTCTGAGCAAATACTGCAGGCACTTCCAGGCAGATAAGACAGATTGTCATCCTCTAGAAGTGACGGTATAATGAAATGTAATGAGCATTTACACAAGTGTTTGAGGGTAATGTTTTTAAATCTCAGAGTCAAAAGTTTAAAGCATATATAGATGACACGGAGACGGGTGCTGGAGAAGCTGGGGCAGTTTGCAAGCAGTGCTAACACAGAGCACGCTGTGAGAAGGGCGTCTGCGTGACTTGGCTGGACAAGGACAGCCTGGTGGGCTGGAGACCCCCAGAGCCAGGCAGCGATTGCCACAGCCTTCTGGCCCTGTTCCTGACAGAACTGCACATTTCCATCCACACCCCGCACGGCTCCCTGCTGGGTTGTACACATTGCATTGAACAGGGCACAGATCTCGAGCCTGTGGGTCCTTGACCGCAGTCCCTGTCATTAGTGGCCCTGATTGTCTCTGTTCTTACCGCATGAGGCACAATGGGGCCCATGTTCTAACTGGGGCCTCTAGGATCTCTTCTAATATGAATAGTAATGACTATAATTATTAATCATTACTGTGATTATATGATTATAATTAATAATCATAATAATGAATCATTATAATTACTGTTCTAAATGACAAGCCCCGCTTCCTTCAGCGAACTTCAGAAGCACAAGGAACGCGCTGTTGTGCGCATTTGGTGAATCTCAAGCACCTCTGCACTTACAAGACCAAGGGGCTCTGTTTGTTTTAAGGACTTCCATATTGTATTTCATTCAGAAACCTACAGCTGCCTTGAATTGTGACCGGTGGAGTGCTGCTACCATATGCAAGGTTCTTTGCTTAAAATCCAACAGTCATGAGCAAACAGAGATTGGCAAGGGGAAGGAATGTGCATATGGATACTACTTGAGCTACAGAGAGCAGCTATGCCTAATATTGCATTTTTTCCATCTTAGATTTACAACTGAAAGTAATTCAGTTCATTGAAGAGCGTTTTCAGAAAGCCCAAATGAAACAGCAAATGCAGAGAGCTGCAGGCATGTGAAAGAGGCCACTACACTCCTCTTCTCCCTGGGCATGGCTGCTTGGTGCTGTTAGCCCAGGACAAGAAGGGGAGTGCTCATTAATTCTATTTTCAAAGATGCAAGTTTTTTATCTGTTGGTAATAGGCACAGTCCAAGCCCAAATGGCTCAGAGATACTGACTGCGGGGTCGGTACTTTGCACAAAACACCTGAAATCTGTTGAGCAGCGCTTGGGTACTTTGTGGCTTGTGGCAGAGGGTGTGAACAAGTGCCCTGCAGGAGCCTGCTGAGTTACCCCATACATTGCTCTGCTTACTGCGCTGGTCTGAGTCACCCAGCTCCCCTCCCTGGCATGAAGAAATTGATCTTGCAGAAAGTCAACTCCATGCAGAGGGTTTTCTTGTTTAGGATTACCACTTCGTTGCTACCAACAGCTCCACACTCGGCAGGGAACCATACAAGTGTAGTGACAGAGTAGAGAAATCCAGTAAGTTTCTTAAGACTAAATGTTTGATAAGGGTTAGTTGATATGATTAGATTCGGTGCTGGTGACTTTAAAATGTCGTGATCTATTATCATAGCATGTATCTGAGATAATATATTTTGCAGCAATTCTACAGCTACCATAACAAAACCCACCACTGCCATATTCGTATTACTGAGCACAGTGAACTGTATGGGAAAATGTTTGCCTTGCCTTCATACTTTTCGTATATTTTGGAAGGAAAGGGGTAGGAAAAGGCCCCATCCATCCTCCTGTATCAGGAATGAGCCTGCACACAGTTCTCTGAGCTCTGTTAGATGAACAGAAAGTGAGAGCATCTGTGCAGCAGCTCCTCTGCAGTAAGGCGGGGAGAAAAACAAACGCTGATAGCTACGAACATTAAAGAGCGATCATTTGGGCCACTTGTCATCAAAAGGGTCTACCTCAGATGTGCGCTGCTTTAGGATCGATACATGGGTCTTGAGTGAGGTACACAGGAAGATGAAGGATTGATTTTATTTACAACATATTTGCTTCGCTGTTACTGACAGGTTGGGCTTTGCAGAGGAAGCACATGCAGGGCATCACTGCTCGAGCACTTTACCAGCCATTACCTGTTGGTTTATAGCTCCTCGCAGGGAAGATAAAAACTTGTAAGCATGGAAAAAAAAAATGACTAAAAGACAAGTAACTATTATGGCTTAATTATAACATTGATGCTCAGGCCTGAACTTGGAGCAGAATTTAGCTGTTATTCACCATATTCCTTCATGCAGTGATTTCTAGGCACTTGGTATTTTATGAGAATAATGAAAAGATGAAGGCATAAATCTCAAAGGTAATTTAAGGCCTAATTCTATCAAGCGGAGTCAGAGTGAAATAACTCCAGGATTCTCCACTGAGACATTGGTGTTCCTCCAGAGGGAGGTGCTGAGGCACTCCTGACAAGCAGGACTGACGCCCAGCGTTGTCAGGCAGGATCAGGTGTTGGCTTCCTATTGCATGTGTTCAGAGGTGGTGGGAGCACTGAGATGGGCCCTAGGGCAGTCAGAGCTCCTTCAGACAAATACGTGCATGTATGGATGATTTAATTACCAGACTGTTTAGGAGAATTTCTAATCTCTCTTCAGCCACTCACACTGACATCTCTGATGTGTGATATCATTCAGATTGAAAAGGGAATCCATTTAATGCCTAAACACTGCAATTACTTCTTTAGATGCCTGGGAGCAGCTCAGAGTTCAAGCACATGATGATCCTCAACCCTGCTAAATTAAAGGCAATAGACCGGTGTGGGGAGAGAAAGAATGTTCAAGTACGCAGTGTTTCAAAGGCTGTGGTTTGCAAACTGACATGAATAATTTTCGTACTAGAAGTGTAATTTAATAGGTCCAAGGTTTCCAAACTGAGGTGTGCATCGTGCCCGAGATACACAAGCAAAACCCAAGGCAGCCTGGCTGCTGCCTGGCCAGATGCTGTGCACATCCAGCACAGGGCTGCTGGGACGTTTAGGAGAGGCTGGAGCTGGGAAACTGTGCAAATGGTGCTCCCACATCACTGCTGGCTGCTGGCTAGGTGTGCCATTCACCAAGTTGCTCACTCCTTACAAACAACCCTTTCTTTTTGTGATCATGTCACAAGGGCTGGGATGGAGAGTTGTGCTAATTTTTCCTTCCCTCTCCATGTATCAGCAGTCAGAAGGCACGCATGCACACAAACACTTTTGCCATCTTAAGTGTTTTGCCAAGCCATGACCACAGTCTGTCCCGACAACTTCTGGCAATTGTGACACAGAACGTATGGCTCATGTGGCAAAATGTGCTGGCACGTCCCCTGTAGTCCCCATCGCTTATGCAAAGCATTCGATGCCAGCTAGTAGCTGCTGCGCTACAGCCACTCACTTCATACCAATAGCGTTCTCTCGTCCTTTCTTTTCACTTCCCTACCTGTTCTTTATTTTATTTTATTTTATTTTATTTTATTTTATTTTATTTTATTTTATTCCATCTTCTACCTCTCTCTCTCTTTTGTATCCTATGTAATGACTGAAAGGGCCCTGCAGAGCTCTCCTGGCACAGCTCTGAACAGCAGGAATGCACAACCACACGGCTGGCACCCAAAGATCCCTGGCAAGCTGAAGGGTGAACAGCCTCTAAAGTGAGCACGTGGGTAAAAATACAGCTCACAGGAGTATGGGGTGGGGGCTTTTAATGAAATTTCTGGAGGTAATGTAGTGTTGCTCTACCTAACTGAAGGTATTTGCATAGCTGAGATCCGCCTGGTTATTTATTGCATTTTGGCTGTCTGGGTGTGTTGCCTGTTTTTGTTTGGTAGTTGCTAATGTTTCTGATCTCAACTGCAGAACATATTTATGGTTCAGGCAAGCTGCCCAAGAGACAGCCCTAAGGAAATAGCTTGCCCCGAAACAATGGCATTCTGCATCTTGTCCGGAACATGTCTGACAGCACGGAGTGTGCTTGGGGCTGGTGGGGCTCATCCCAGAGGTGCGGTCGCAGCCTGACATGGCTGCAAAGGGCAGCTGTCTGCACCTGGGGGGTGGGTTCTGCTTTGCCTCTTCCATCTATCCCAGTGTGGCACAAGAACTCACCTGGCTATGGCAGGTTGGAGTTAAGGTAAAGGTGGAAGCTGTGTCTGGAGTTGTTGTTCCTTACCTATTGCCTAAAACTAAGACTAATGCATCAGAGTCAGTGTTCCTTGAAAAAGATGAAAAAAGTCAAGAAAAATACTAAGACTAAACCTAGTGTGACCAATCTGCTCTGAGGCCTCAGTTTTATTCCTTCATTTTCACCACAGATATGGGTTCTTTCATATTTGGAAAGGAAATTTGGCACTCATCTCTCTCCTCCAGGCTCACACGGTCGTTTCTGATGATTTGTTAACAATTTAATTGCTCTAAAAAAAAAAGATTTTTTTTTTCCATAGGAAATATAAATAAAACATTGTTCAGGGTAGTGTGGTAACACAGACAGTTTAACTTCATCACTGTCACTGCATGTTCTGCCCCTACAGTTTGTCCTGAGGTTGGCTTGATGCCATTCTCAATGGTTCTGCCTTGATTTCAAATGGTATGCAGAACTGCATGGTGGTACACCTGTGGAAGATCATAGAAAAAAAAAAAAACCAAGAGATGGAATCTTATTTGAAAGCTAAATGTGCTCACAAGACACAATAAGGTTCAGTCTTCTGCTTGAAGTAGTAGGAGACATTTTGCCACCAACTTCAGCCTCAGCAGAAGGCTCATGATGAGCACACAGCAGTAAGCAATGTCTTTCGTCCCCAGCTCCACCATTGCCTGCTGTTATTACAGCCCTTTTTCTTCTCATTTTATTCAAGATACATCAAGTTCTCGATGATCCTTACGGGTCCCTTCCAACTTGAGTTATTCTAAGATGTGAGCACTTACTTTGTCCTCCTCCTTAGGCTCCTGGGCCACATAAAGCAGCCTAGCACTGGTGTGCCCTAACCCTGGGTGAGGTCTGCAGAGTGTTATTGCAGGGCAAATAAATAACCCACAACCTAGAACTTCTCCAAGAAGGCTTTCGGAGGGCAGAGAAGGAGGGCTCTGTTGGCCTGCATGAATGCTGCAAACAGTGCATTGCTGGGATCCACCGAGGTTCCCCTGGGTGCCGGGAGTGCCCACAACTCAGAATGAATAATCTCCTTACTGCTTTCTTGGATAATCTGGGATGTGCAGTGCAAATAAGCAGACCCAAGCACTTCATCCTCCAGGGTTCTCCCAGACAGTGCTCAGAGCTGAGTGAGCAACGGGTGGGCAGTGCCCATCCATGGAACCCAGAGCCCTATGCACCACGGCTGGGAGCTGGGAGCCAGGGGACCTGAGCTATAGCACTCGGCTCTGAGCACTCTGCATGCGTGAATTTGGTTGTTTCTGGCTGTGCATCCCTCCAGCACACCCTGCCCACTGCTTCCAGCCCCATTCCTCCACGTATGCCAGCCATGTCCCAGGCTGCACAGCTTGCCGCTCGCGGGAAGTCTCCCATTTACCAAAATTGTAATATTTGAGCCATTACGATCATTTTTCGCAATTAAAGCTGCCGCACAGTTTAGTCAAAGACATGATTGTGCTGTTTGCTGCTGTCTCCGATTAGGAATTTAGTTGCCTAAAACTTTCCGTGCTGTCCAGCAGAGCGCAATGGGCTGTTGACGGCTATGTGCTATTTTTTCAGCGGCACTGGGAGAGAAATGGGTTTGTTAGAATATTTTCACACTGAATTGCAAATGATCCCATGCAGCTATTCTTTTCTTCTCTGCAAATATTTTCCATCTCTGGTCTCCAAACAGTTAAATGAAAGACAGCCAGTAACATGGAGAGCTCTTTAATCCTAGGATAGGCAATTGCAAACAGAATAGAGGACATCAACCTCCTTTTATTTCCCATTTAGGACCTGGAGGTGAAAAAGCCAATATTCCTCCGTGTGATGCATCTAGCTGAGCAGATGCTGAACTGCACATGTTCATTTTAGTCCACTCTGCCAGTGTATGGAGAGCAGAAGTACTGACACTCCAGAGCAAGGCTCTCGGCCACTCCAAACTCACAAACTTGGGTTTCAGCCCCAGGAGCCCCTGTGCCCGTCCCACTGGGGTCAGCCCTTGTCCCACGGGAGCGGTCCTGTGCCAGGGTTACTGAGGCCGGCGGGAGGGCAAGAAAAAGGGGGGAGAAGGAACAGCGGGAGCCGCTAGTATGGCTGCGCAATTTTGTAAAATGGCCACCTCGGGTGGGGAGAAAGAGAGCGGGGAAAAACCTCCGTGTGGAAATGGTCTGACGGCCTGACAAGAAAGTTTCGGCAGTGAAAAGGGCAGAGCTGAAGGTGCTGCGGAGCGGAGATGGGCATAGGGGCAATCGGACCCCTCGGCATCCCGGCCCAGCCACGCACACCGCAGCTCCGCAAAGCTCCGAGCTGCCGGCGCCCACGAAACCCCACCAGGTCTCTGTGACACAGACGTGTCCGGATGAACCTCTCGGGGCAGGAGGAAAATCGCTGCGGGGCTGGCGGCCCCGTGCAGCACCCAGCGCTTCCTTCATTATTTCCATGTTCTCGTTTCGTCTTTCTATGGCTTTGTCATAAAAAAAAAAAAAAAAAAAAAAAACCCACTCCGGTTCCCTACTGCCCTTCGCAGCGAGTTTGCAGCGGTCCCCCCACCTCAGGGCTCAGCGCTGCGCTCCCTGCCCGTTGCGCGCCCGTTGCGCACCCGCGCAGCGAGCGGATTGCCGTCCCGCGGTGCCCAACTGCGCTGGGATCGGGCACGGAGCGCGGAGGAGCAGCTCAAGAGCCGTCTGCCGCAGAAAGACAACCGAGCGCAGGCACAATGGGCTGTTTTCCATCCGTTGTGTAAAGAATGGTGAGCTGGTGGCTCTAAAATTCAATTGAATACCTGCCCGGACTTAAGTCTAAATATTATTTTTTAAAAGAACAATACGTAATTAGAAAGTAATATTTAACAACTTAAACGCCGATCCTCTAGGAAATAACAGCCTTTCTTCGCAAAACCTCCGAGATTGACTCCGCTTCCTCCTGTAAAATGAGGCCAACTTGAACTCTCCAAAGAATCAGTGAGATCAAGTATTTCAGCGCTCAATTTACAGCTCCGGGGGATGTGGGACCCTTTCCCAGCTATCTGGGAAGGCTCGGAAATAACCCCGGCGAAGAGAAGGGGGGAGAAGGAAGAGGAATGAATTCCCGAGCACCTCGCTAACACCTGTAGTGTGTCCGTAACTCGGCGTCTCTGCGGCCATCGCCGGGAGCGGGCATCTCTCCGGCAACGCACAGAGAATCGCGAGTAGGGAAAAGGCGCAAGCAAACAAATAAATAAACGAACGTATCGGGTTCGCTCGTTTGGGATGAGCAACTCTGAAAGTGGGGCGATGGCATCGTGATACGGGCGAGGAACGACGCCTGCATCTCCGGAACATCGTCGCCTGTTGATGCTCATTCCCTGAGCCGGAGGGAGCGAGTAGATCTGTTAGTTCCACAGTGGCCTCAAAATAAAGATCAGATCCAATCACGCCGAGTGCCCCTCGGGGGCCACGTATTTCGCGGCTCTCTGCGATGTCACAACCTCCCCGCAAACCCTCCGGGCTCCTCTAGCTTCTCTCCTTCCTCCCCCGCTCCTGCAAGGACCGGGGCAGCCCGGCAGTGCGAAGCTCGGGGTGCTGCAGGGAGGGAGGCCGAGAAGGATACCCGCACTCCCCGCCCCACCGCTGCCTGCCCCCCACCCTCCCTCCTCTCCCCGACCTCGGCGTGGAGCTGCGGGCAGCGTTGCCCGGTGCTCGGCCCCGGGGAACCGCACGGTGCATTGACAGCAGAGTCGCTCCGCTGCTGCACCGCGGGTGTGCGGAGCTCCTCGCAGACTCTCGCCGCTCCTCTCCTGCCCCTTTGTCTGCTCCTGCGGGGAGCGATCCCCCGAGGAGCCCGGCCCGAGGTTCCCGGAGCGCGGCCAGCCCCAGCCCGGAGCTCCTGACCTGCGGGCAAACAAGGGCTCTCGTTACCATATGATCTCTCGCTTTTTTCTTTTTTCTTTTTTAATTTTTCCCTTTTTCTGTTTTATTCTCTCCCTCTCTCTCTCTCTCTCTCCCCCTCCCCCTTCCTTTTATTTTTTTTTTAATTTATTATTATTATTATTATTATTATTAACGGTCTCCAGAAGGCGAAAAAACAACAAGGTAGACACTTTCCATAGAGAGCCGCTGCACACTCCCTAGTTTTCCCATATGGAGAAAATTACCCCTCGACTTCAGACTTTCGTTGGATCCCGGCATCAAACAACCCAGAGCCCGCAGCACTCGGGAGAAGGGTCACTTTCGATTCCCGAGTGCTGCTCCTCCCTCCCAGTGCAGCCGCCGCAGTCCCGAGGGCTCAGAGCCAGGGGGTCCGCTCCGGAGAAACCCCGCTGGGGTTGCGGCGGTGGCCGGTGCTTGAAACTCGCAGCCCGGTGCCCTGAGACCTCAGCCCCGAGTCTGCAAATTTCACTACGAGTCTACGGACGAGGGCTCTGCCCGAGCAGAGCTCGGGTCCTCTCTCAGCACAGCGCTGAGCTTCTGTCGCGGCTCCCAACAGAGGCCCGACCTTTCCCTTTGTTCCTGCGGCGAAAAGAGGCGGCCCGGCACGAGAGAGCCACAGTGCCCCGCGGGGAACGCCAGGAGAAGCCAGCACCTCTGACCGGGGACCCCCAACTTCAGCTCAGCGCCGAGGGGAAGTTTTCAAGAACTCCTAAACACGCTTTCCCCTTGTTTTTTTCACCCCCTCGTTCCAGGAAATCATAAATATATATATATACAGACTATAAAAGAAGCTTCAATTCAGAACGAGTCCAGGGGTGCACGCAGCTGGTGGATGGAAGGATCCAACGCGATGTAAACTGCGTTTACATCGGAAGCTTTTACTAGAAGCACGCACTCAATGTAAGGAAAATTCCCCACGTGTGTGCTGGGCATGTATCACGCGGCTAGAAAATGTCATCCCGGAGCTCGGGTGCCTGAAAAATCCAAGGAAAACGCTGATTTTGCTGTGTGTTGTTAACACACCGTGTGACTTCCACAGCGCACATCCCTGCGCGCTGGGACGCTGGGAGAGGTCCGAAGGGGCTCTGAGAGATTAAGTGGACATTACGCATCCATCCCGAGATGCCACTGCCAGCAATTACGTGCTTCGAGACCTCGAGAAATATGCAAGGTTTAAAATGAAACACGTATTAATGAGTATAATGGAATGATGCTTCCACGTGCTAACGCTGAGTCGCTATGCTTTCGGAGGCTGGAGAAATATTTGAGTTATTCCTCGTCCTTCCCTGCAGACTCCTTCTGCCCCGTGCCGGGATGGACGCCTCGGGGGAATGGAGGGGTCAGTGTTGGCCGGGGGGTAAATCCCCCAGAATGCCTTCTGCGCTTTGCGAACTCGAGTTTCACCAAAACGATAGGCGAAGGGAATGCAAAAACGAAGCTCTCACTGAGAAAAGGAGAAGAGAAGCGGCAGAGCTCACTTTCCACCGGGCTCGATCCAGCACTGGGGTCCGCAGCTGCCCGGTGGGGCTGCAGAGGCCGCCCCACAACTTCGGGGGTTCCCGGGGGTTCCCCCGGTGGGGTCGTCGGGAGGAGATCCCGCGGCTGCGCGGCAGTTCACCGCGTTGAGCAAAAGTCCTCCTCCGTCCCGCAGGAAAGTAGCACCGACCCTCACACCGATACCCGGCAAAAGCCGTCGCGAAACGAAACGCGAAAGTCCTCGGGATCGGGCGCTACGGGAGCGCGTTACGCGGAGAACGAAAGCTCTGAGCGAGAAACTAAAAGCACGCCGGTAGTAACAGTGCCGAAGTGACCTAGCTGAAAATATCAGTGCGATTTTCTGATTTTCCTTAGAAACAAAGCTTTTCAATGGTTATTTTTTGTTTGTCGGTTTTTCCTTTTTTTTTTTTTTTTTTTTTTTTTTTTTTTTTTTCCCCTCTCGTTTCAACAGCGGTAAAGTCACTCCGGAGGAAAGTTGAGGGAAGTTTGACGTTATGACCCCTGCTCGGGTGGGAGCTTCGGGCTGCCCCAAACGCTGCTGTCGGAGGGGATTCCATTTGGTAACCGGCACGAAAAGGCACTTTCCTGCCCAAATCCCCACTCCTGAGCCGCACCAGTCGCTGCGGGGCAGCACTGATGGGAAACGCGAGTTGGTTATAGGGTTTGGAGGGGACAGCGAGGAGTGTAAGGTGGGCGCGGGACTGCCCATGTGCTACTCAGGTGCAGAGAAGGTCTGTGAGGTGAATTTTAGTTTGGGATCCACCAAATACACCAAATAAGCATCAGGTGTGGCACTTCTCCTTGCACACCACTCAGGCACACGCACCGGAGAAAATCCCGAGGTGACGTTCCTCGGGATGCTCCCAGTTCCATCAGCGGAATGATGCAGCAGGCGGATGGGAATGGAGAGAAAAAAAAAAAAAAAAAAAAAAGCGAGCGATTTTCAAACCGTTGCCCTCCTCCTGCCGCGATTTTGAATGAAGTTTTAAAAGAAAAGCGCAGGGGGTGATTAGGTCGCTCGGAAGCCGAAAGGTTTCGTGCCCCGCTGTGGACGGCGGCGACCTTCTGCGGGGAGCGGCGGCGGCCCGGGGAGCGCAAATGCGCGCAAACTTGCGCGCTCGGAGCCGTCGTCGCTCCCCGCGGGAGATCGCTGCCGGCGGCAGAGGGCGCTGCCGCCCCGCAGATGCTCCGGGACCGGGTAACCCGGGTAGGACCCGGCCGGGAGCGGATTCCCCGGTGGGGGAGCACCGGGAGCGACCTGAGCGCAGCACCCGAGAACCGCTCCCCAGTGGCGGTGCCCCGGAGGTTGGGTCACCCCATCACCGCGGGGTTGGGGATGGCAGCGAGACCCTCTCGAAGGGAATCCACCTGCTTGGCCGAGCCCGGCCGGCATCCGTGCGACCCACAGCCGTGTTTCCCTGTACCCGGCTCTCAGGATCCTGTCTCAGTGTCTAAGTCCCTCTGCCCCGTATTTAGGACGCCCGAAACCGAATGGAACCGTACATTTCAGGCTCTCCTCCGGCTCCCGCAGCCCCCACTCCTGCTCGACCTCTCCTTCCGTTTGCGGACACAGATTCCCGGGACCGGAGGGAGCAGGGACAGACGAACGCAAGCTGGAACTGAAAGTTACGTGGGGGCTGAAACTTCCCTCCCCGCCGCTCCTCGGCCGCGATAGCTGAGCCACAAGCAACCGCCTTACCCCGAGGTCTCCCGCATCCGAGGCCTTCCTCGCGTTTTCTTCTTGGCTCGGCTTCTCAAAGATGAGTATTACTTTGGAAATCCGAAGCCAGTGCCTCTGAGGCCAGCCATGTAATTTGACTGCGAATGTAGCGCACCCCTCCCTCCGAGAGAGGCTGCCTCCAAGAGTGCGTTTGAAGCAAATCGGGGACTGCTGGGAAGGAGCCCCTGCCAGATTTCCTCCTCGCAGCCGCCAAGAGGACAGGAGAGAGCGGCCCGCGAGGCTGCGTGGGGAAAGTTCACGGGAGGAGCTGCCGGGTTTGCTGAGGGCAGTGCGGGGCAACCCCCGAAAAGCGATGGGGACAGCGGGAGAGACGTGGGGAGAGCACTGAATACTACCAACTCCCATCGCGAGTCGTTCTGGGTTTTCTTCCCGCTGCCCGTGGCCCGTTTTCTCTTTGAGAAACCAACAGAACCGCTGCTCCCCGTATGCATGTACACAGGCATACACATATAGGTGGCTGTGGATGTGTAGGAGCAGCGTGCGGGGCCTGGCAGCTCCCTGCAGCCGCAGCCCTGTGGGACAGCATCGGGACGGGAACTCGGCCCCGCGGATGCTTCCCGGCAGTACATGGGGAGAGACGCTGTGAGCTGTGCGGGCAGTGTGTGTGTGTGTGTGTGTGTGTGTGTGTGTGTGGAGACGGGGCTGTTTGTCACACGGATACAGCCCCCGGTCCCCCAGCTGCTAAAAGATTTGCTGCAATTTTCAAAGAGGACTTGAAGTTGTCTCGGGATATCTGGGGAAATTAAAAAAAAAAAAAAAAAAAAAAGATAATAAAGGGGAGGGGGGAGGAGAGGGAAAAAAAGAGAAATGAGGAAGAGGAGGAAGAAAAAAAGGAAAAAAGAAGGAGGGGAAAAGGGGAGAAAAAGGGGGGAAGTTTCCCAATTCAGGCTCATTCTGCTGTCGCAGTGAATGTAAATACACAGATGCAGAACGTGGCTCTCCGCAGAAGTTTTGTTCTTTGCGCTGCTCTGAAGCAGAACGCAGCCGGACCCGCACACCACCGAACCCCTCCGCATTCGGGGCCCTTTCTGAGCTCCGTAACGCCACAGCTCTGCGGGAGCAGCGCTACGGGAACGGGGCTGCACGAAAAAGGGACGGGGGGGACTTAAGAAGTGTCAGAACAGGGGCTGGGGGGGAACAACCGGAGCCCAAATGTTACACGACCTGCACCGCTCCGGGAGAAGAACCGCGCGTGTGCGCGGATCTCTGCGCGTACGGTCGCGCAAAGGCAGCTCCCCGTGTAGTGGACTCCTACACGAAGTGACCCCGTCCCGAAACAAAAGGCGAACGGACGCTGCTCGCCCGACCCCACTTTTGTCACGTCCCTTTAGCACAGCTCCGGGGTGCTCCTCTCAAAGCCGTCTGCCCACGAGAGCGGATCCGTCCGCTGCAAGAAGCGGGGACGCTCCCAGCCCCGCTCCGGACTTAGCGCATTCGGATGGAGCGGAGTAACGGATTCTTTGTGTACAAAACGGGGAGGAAATAGAAAACAAAGTGCAGGAATGAGGGGAAGGAGCAGGGGTTGGGTGCAGCCCCCCCCTCCCCCCCCTCTCCCACCTCCCTCGTTCCCGCAGCACCATTCGTTTACATCCGCAATTCTGCATCTTTCAGATAAATTACACATCGGCGTAATAGATTTAAAGCACGCCAGATTTTTTTATCATTAATTGTCGATGTGCAAAATACCTGCTGGTACTTCACTTTAGAAGAATGTAATTGGCAAAAATGGGAGGCTGATGAATAGATAATAGATCCTTAACTACCAATAAACAGTAAGCACCAGCCAAGAGTATTAGGATGTGATCATAATTATTCCGCGGCCCCAGCCAATGGGAGGAGGAGAACTCAGCCCTAAAATCAGCCCCGGACCCAAAGGTAATCGCGAAAATCCGGACAGGGCTGGAGCCGGGGATCGCTGCCCCGTCCCGCCCGGAGCGCCCCGGCCCCGCGGGATGCGGCCGCGCTTCGCTTTGTCTGCGGCCCCGCGCGGTGCGGGCGCTGCGCGGCAGCGGAGGGACGCGTAGAGAAGTTGGGCGGCGGAGCGCGGCCCGACCCGGAGAGCGGAGAGCTTGGGGGGGGGGGGGGGAGGGAGGGAGGGGGGCACCGCGACGGGACCGCGGGGCTCCGCGCACAGCCAGGTAAACCCCGATGGGCCGCGAGCCCCGGCGACACGGCGGGGAGAAGGCTTCGGGCTGCGTGTCCCACCCCCACCCCGCGCTCCCCCCAGCGGAGATGCGGAGCCCGCTCTGCCCCCCCCCCCCAACCCCCCTCCCCCCCACCCCTTCCCCGTCCCACCCCGTCCCACCCGGTCCCGTCCCATCCCGTCCCGTACCTCGGTCGGCGGCTGCCGGCCCTGCTCGGGGGCGGCTCGGGGCGCGGCTGCGCGGATGTGCGCGCTCCCCCCGCCCGCCGCACTCCGATCCGCGGCTCCATCCCTCCCGATGGCGCTGCCCGGCGCTTCGCCTCCCCTCTGACGCACTTTAAAGAGTCTCCCCCTTCAACCTCGAGGCGAGTAATAGCGACCAATCATCAAGCCATTTACCAGGCTTCAGAGGAAGCTGTTTATGTGATCCCAGCACTAATTAGGCTCATGAACTAACAAATCGTTTGCACAACTCGTGAAGGGGCCGATCACATCCATGGATTGTCTTTGGACTTAGGGAGGGCGGGGGGGGGGGGGGGGGGGGGGGGGCGACCGCCTTTTCCTCGCAGGAGGGAAACTTCTCCCAGCAACTTTCCGCGTGTGTGTGTGTGTGTGTGTGTGTGTGCGTGTGCGCGCGGCGCGCGTGTCTCCCTTTTGGGTACCGCCGGCTGCCGCTGCCTCCTTCCCTCCGGCCCCCGTCTATTTATGTGTGTATCTATCCCTCCTCAAGTCACTCCCCGCTGCAAACTTCCCCGGATCGCCTCCTCCCGCGCACCGCAGAGCCACGCACAGATTTGCCGGGGGACGCCCGCCGCCGCCGCACCATGTTTCAGCCCGCGCCCAAGCGCTGTTTCACCATCGAGTCGCTGGTGGCCAAAGACAGCCCCTTGCCCGCGTCTCGCTCCGAGGATCCCATCCGCCCGGCGGCTCTCAGCTATGCCAATTCCAGCCCGATGAACCCTTTTCTCAACGGCTTCCACTCCACCGGCAGGGGGGTCTACTCCAACCCGGACTTGGTCTTTGCGGAGGCCGTCTCCCACCCGCCGAACCCGGCCGTGCCCGTGCACCCCGTGCCCCCTCCCCACGCCCTGGCCGCCCACCCGCTGCCCGCCTCGCACTCCACGCACCCGCTCTTCGCTTCGCAGCAAAGGGATCCCTCCACCTTCTACCCGTGGCTAATACACCGCTACCGATATCTGGGCCACAGGTTTCAAGGTACGTGAAACTTTGCCTCGTTCCCCCACACTTGGGGCGGGTTTGGGGCGGTGGGGCAGCGCCGGGCTCCGTTTTCCCTTCTCCGCCCCTCTCGGTTCCGGCCTCTCGGAGCTGTCCCAGAAAGGGGTCCCGGCTCCGTTCCTTTCGGTTCTGTTCCCTCTTCGGTTCGTTTTCCCTTCGAGGAAAGGGCACGGCAGGGTTTATTTATCCCCGAAAGAAGCGGGGGTTAAATCCGGGACGGAGGATTTAATGAAAACATACAAAGGGAGAGACGCAGAGGAGAGGGCTGGAGGGGCTGCGGGACCCCCAACCCCAGCTCGGCCCTGACCCAGGGAGAGGAGAAGGGAAACCCAAAGCCCGGAGCGGGAGCGGCCCGAGGAGATGGGAACCACACAGCGGGGGCAGCCCCGAGCTGCCCGGTGGAGAACAACCACGGCGGGGAAAGAACCAAACCTCCGGCTCACGATGAATAAACCCCCCCTGCTTTAACCCTTTGCAAATGGCAAATCCTTCTGCCAAGGGTGAGCCGGTTTCTCCCGCAGCGAGTCCGGTTCTGCTTCTTTCGTTTCGTAAAATAATAAAGCTATGTAAGAAGGAGAAGAAGAAAAAATCCGCCTCCGCTCGGAGGACGCCATCTAGATCTATATTTTTAGATTTTTATGATTACAAATTTTTTCCCGGCTTTTTCCCTTTATTATTCCCGAACGAAACCCACCCACCTGCGGGTCCCCGATCCCGGCGGCCCCGATCGAGGCAGCGGGGGGGAGCGGAGCGGCTCCGCTCGGTCTGTGAGCGGCCATCGTCTCTCTCGCAACGAAATGAGGGGTTCCTCTCACCGGATTGTTTGTCGCAATCATCCGGCGATTGGTAAAGAGCGGCGGATGAAAGGCGGAAACGCTCCGGTGCTGAGCCCTAACCCGCTCCCAGCACACCCTCCTCCTGCAACGATTCTTAATGCGTTTACGGAGAGGGACTCTCGGTGCTTCCCCCGCCTCGCGGGGAGCGACGCGAGCTGCGGCGGGGACCGAACCGGGGTGGACTTGGGGGGGAAGGGAGGGGGGGGGGGGGGGGGTGAGAAATCCGCAAGACGAGTCCCGGCCCCGCAGCAGGCCGGCCCCGCTGCTTGTTTCCCGAAGTTTCTGTCCTCGCCGGACCGGGAACCGGGGGCCAAGGGGAACCCATCGGGAAGCAGCGAGGGGGATCGGGGCGGGCCATACCCGGATCCGGGGACGGCGGAGCGGAGCGGGGCGGTGGGGATCGGCCGCGGCCGCACGGAGCGTCTGTCCCGGCGGCAGGAAAGAAATCAGCGTATAAACACGGAGAGATGTGGGGGGAGAAGGGCGCTGCGGGATGGGGCCGCACACAGAGCAGCCCGGCTCTGGCCGTCCTTTCTTACTATTATCATTATTATTATCATTATTATTATTATTATTATTACTACTACTACTACTACTACTTCTACTACTACTACTATTTATTAGTGCTGCCCGGTGTGTGTATACCGTTCCATTTCCTCCCGTTTCTCTCCTTCCCCTGAGTATGCCTTCCGCACGCTTATCGAAATGGTATTCCGCAAAGTCCCTTTCTGAAAAGCAAAATAAAACAGGGAGAGGGAGAAAGAGCAGGGAGTGCTTTGCGGCGGGAATGGTGGGAAGAACAATTCTCGAGCTAAGAAATCCTGTCGGGTGCTCTCTGCTAACCTCTGCCCCGCTGCCCAGGGAACGAGACCAGCCCGGAGAGCTTCCTCCTGCACAACGCGCTGGCCCGGAAACCCAAACGGATCCGTACAGCTTTCTCCCCGTCCCAATTACTGAGACTGGAACATGCCTTTGAGAAGAACCATTACGTGGTGGGAGCGGAGAGAAAGCAGCTGGCGCACAGCCTCAGCCTCACGGAAACTCAGGTAAGGGGGGAGGAGATGGCTGCGGCCGGGATGGAGCCGAAGGACCGTGGGGCACCTCGGGAACGGCTCCTGGTCCGGACCCGGACGGGTTCCCCGTGCTGAGTTCGGACCCTGCACTTCGAAAGGGGAGGGGAGAGGTGTTTCCTTGCCCCAGCGTTAGAAACTCTCTTCTGATTTGGTTTGGTTTGGTTTGTTTCTTTGCGGTTGGCGTGACCCTCACGAATATTCTCGTGAAGGAGCAAAACCCAGGAAACAAATAGCCGGGGGGGGGGGGGGGGGGTGGGAAGGAAGAAAAACAAAATACAAACAACCTCAAGTTTGGATACGAAGGCAGAAAGGCATCGTGTCCGGGGTGAGGGGGGGGGGGAGGGGGGGAAGGGGGTTCACTCATTCCCAACCCCGCGTCCGTCACAGCGGCGAAACGACGGAGCGGATCGGGAGGGCACGAAACTTCAAATAATAATAATAATTAAAAAAAAAAAAAAAAAAAAAAAGAAAAAGGCAGAGAAATTATTAACGGCAAGGAATCCCCCTCCCTCCCCCTTCCCCCCGCTGCTGGCTGCTGTCCAGAGCCGCATCGGATCCCGTTCCTCTCCCCGGCGCGGTTCTCCCGGCCCGGCCCGAGGGGATCGGAGCGCACCGGGACGCGGCCCCGCGGAGCTCCGCACCCCGACGGCGCGGCCCCGCGGCCCCGTGCGCGGTTCTGCCCTCCATCCTTCGGCGCCGGCCGCGGGGTGCTGGTGCTGACGGTGTCGGGGCGGTGTTGGGCTTTTGTTTTGCTCCCTTCCCAACAGCGGAGTCGTAGGGAGAGGGTTCCAGATGGGGATTGTCTTTGCCATACAGTACGTGGCACTGTACTTTAAAAAAAAAAAAAAAAAAAAAAAGGAATGAAAGAAAGAAAGAAAGAAAGAAAGAAAAAAAAATACAGCCGCAGCCTGGTTCAAAGTTCCCAGTAAACAGAGCGTTCTCCGGGAGGATTAAGTTGTAACACTTTTTTTTTTTTTTTTTTAACTCCTTTTCGTGGGGGAAGCAATAAAGAGGTTGGAGCTTTTGTTTTAAAATGTCTCCCTAACAAAACAATAAAAAGGGATCGCCACTTTTATGAGGTTCTCCGAACAAGGGACCGGTCACAGGCTTATTTCCACTGGAAAGCTGTATTTAAGGTGGTCTTTGTGCTGCTTGATTCCGAAGCTGGTCGGGGTCTTTTGTCCGGATGTCAAACCCCCAGTCCCCTACAAATGAGCTCCCTTTTGGGAGATCAGCGTGCAGAAATGAACCGTCCTCCCCTTCAATTAGCAAACTAAAAGCAAATTAAACTCACCCCTTGTTCCCCGCTCAGCTTTTTGATGGGGGACTTTTGGAGAATATGAAAATGCAGTAGAGATGTGTGTCCGGCCAGGCAGCGCTCTGTTCTGAAGAGGCAGCGAAGCGGGTTAAACCAGCTTATTAAAATGCTCCCGTTCCCTTTCCCCCCTCGCTGGGGCCTTTATCAGGCACTTTCAGACAGAACCGGAGTTTAAACTGCTTTAAAAAAAAAAAATAACAAAAAAAAAAAATGTTTACCTTTGGCCGCTACGAGGAGTGTGGCCAGCCCTGGAGATAGCTCCAGATCAATACTATCTGTAATTAAAGCGCCGGAGTCAGCTGCCGGATGGTTAAGTCAGATTTATTCGGCGCTGAACAAATCCGGAGGGGTATTTATGGCCTCACTTCCAACTCTGTCCCTAATGCGATCGCTCCTGGACGGCACATCCCGAGGAGACGCTCGGGGCAGCGCCGGACGTTTTTAATTTAGACACTTTTCGTTTGGTTTGTTCGTTTCGTTTTAATCGCTTTTCCAAAAGGGAGAGATGTCGCGTTTCTCAACCCCGTTAGGGCCGGCGCTCTCACCGCGCTCCGTGCGCGTCGCTCCCGGTGCGGCCGTGCCGAGCCGAGCTGCGCCGTACCGAGTCGTACCGTACTGTGCCGTGCCGAGGCGGAGCAGCCCCGGGAACCCTCGCCAGATGCTCCGGGACACCTCGGC
This sequence comes from Oreortyx pictus, assembly GCA_036925125.1. NCBI lineage: Eukaryota > Metazoa > Chordata > Aves > Galliformes > Odontophoridae > Oreortyx > Oreortyx pictus. The sequence goes on from JAUPFR010000008.1 coordinate 30,278,695, forward strand.
GGGCGCGGTCCCGAGAGCAGCCCGGACGGCTGGAAGCGCGGGTCCTGCGCGGTCCCCGGGCGTGCGCTCAAATTGCGCGCAACTGAGCCGGGTTCTCCCGCTGCCCCCGGGCTCTGCGCTGCGCGCCCACGACCGTCTTGCGCGGCTGAGAGGGCACATGCGGAGTGGGTGCCCGTAGCGGCACGGCTCTCCGTAGGCGTCCCTATAGGCGTCTCTATAGGTGACCCTATGGGCGCCTCTATAGCTGTCCCTGTAGGTGTCGGTGTGGATGACCCTAGGAGCGTTCCTGTAGGAGTCGATTTGGATACCCCTATAGATGTCCCCGTAGATGTCGGTGTGGATGACCCTAGGAGCGCCCCGGTAGGAGTATATGCATGCCCCTATGAATGTCCCTATAGATGTCCCACTAGGTGTCGGACCCCGGTGTCCCTGTAGGTGTCCCTTATGGCTGTCCACATAGATGTCCCTATGGGTGCCTCTGTAGACGGTGGCCCTATGGATGTCCCCATGGATGTCCCTATGGGTGTCCCTACGGATATTCCTATAGGTGCCATTCTGGGCGTCCTTATGGACGTCCCTGTAGGAGCT